>KN486029.1:0-41532 GCA_000787095.1 Periophthalmodon schlosseri
TTTTCCAAACAAAAAATGTGTGAAAGATTTTCTAAAAAGTTTTCCAAAAATTGCAATTTTTCTGAAAATTCAGCATGACCACACCCAAAGTCATTTCAAAATGTAATTGATAATATTTAATTGCATATGGGTTTAGTGTTTCTTGGCCAAATTTGAAGTGTTTGCGATGAAAACTGTGCGAGGAGATGTCCTAAGTACGACTTTGTGCGCTTTTGTCATTCTCGAGTTTGATCCAATATGGCCGACTTACTGTACCATTTAGGGTGGGGTTATAATATTTTTTGCATGTGTTGACGTGTTCTATTTTTTTGTTGGGAGTTTCAGATTTTTACAATGATTTTTTTCTGGGTCAGGCTCCCATTGGCCCCATAAAAATCAGAGTTTGAGATGGCGCTACTGCGTCGTCTTTCATTATTTCTTCGCAAGGTTTCACTAAAATTAGAGCTCATCGAGTTCTAATTTTTGATACCAGTCACTGGCATGTCCGCTCTACTATTTACTGTTTTTCATGGCGTCATTTGACTATCTTTAAGTTGAGGGCGCGTAGACAGAAATGGAGGGCGCAGTAACTAAAAGTGAGCGGTGAAAATGTGAAAGCGAGCACATAACCTGTGACAGAGCGTGCATGTTTCTGACTGCCCGGTGTTGGCGTCTTCGCGCAAGATTTACCCTCCAGCGCCCTCTCTCTTTCTGCCTGCGCCTGCTCGTCTTTTTTGCTTCAACGAGCGCCAGCTCGTTTTTTTTTTCTTCAACGAGAAATACGTCATCAAAACAAGACTTGAACAGACGATCACAGATTTAGAGAGGTTGAGTCAACAACCTAAACTTAAGTTTATTCTTTATCACAGAATTTGTAATTTTACAATCTTTACAATTTAATGTCAGCGTACAACAGCCAAATCTGAACTAAAAAAAACATTAGCAGTATCACGTTTTGACATGATACTATCTCAAAATCACATAATGGTTTCACAAAATTACGTGATAGTTTCATGTTAAAACGGGACACAAAATTATCATGAAATTATGTGATATGTAAAACGAGGAACTACAGTAGAGAATCTATCCACCTTTGCGTGTTTGTATGGTGAGATATAGGCTATGCTACTGATGTTGGCATGACTTAGTAGTAGTAGTACTACTTAGTAGTAGTAGTAGTAGAGCCTCTAGGAGTAGGACTACTGCTTGTGCGTAAATGACAAAGGCCATGAGGGAGCACTGAAATGACTGTGTCAGCGCTGTAAGCTCCTGTGGTCCTCCACATCAAAGTCTGTGGCTGAGTGAACTCAACTCGGAACTATGGGAGACTCGAGTCGCCCTCTTTACACAGACTGGGTACATGCCCATAGTCTACAGCTGTGCACACAGCAAGAAGCAGCGATCTGCCACTGACGAAAGCCTACACCTTCAGTAAATAAATCATACGTGTAATAGCACCTTCTTAAGCAGCCTGTGTCCTCATTCAATATAAGGCCGATTTCAGGTCCTACTACTACTACTCCTACTCCTACTCCTACTACTACTCATGTCAACATCAGTAGCACAGCCTAGATCTCACCATACAAACGCGTAAAAGTGTATATTATGTGTTTTACATATCACATAATTTAATTATAATTTGTATCCCGTTTTAACATGAAACTATCACATAATTTCGTGAAACCATCGTGTGAGATTTGAGATAGTATCATGTCAAAACGTGATACAAATTATATTAATTAATTATTATTAATTAATTATTATTAATTAAGTTTATTTAGTGATATTAAATTTGTAAAATTACAAATTCTGTGATAAAGAATACACTTAGGTTTGGGTTGACTGTCGAAGTCGACTCAATTTCAATTCAATTTATTTTTGTAAAGTCCAAAATCACAATAGCAGTTGCCTCTTAGGGCTGAATAATTGATTTAACCAACAGGAAGTTAGAAAATTCACAATGAAAGAGAAACAGACAAGCAAATTAATCAACAGAAAACAAGCAAATGGAGAAGTGTTCCAAAACATCCCCTGTCCTCAGAGCTTCCTTCTCAGTAAGGAAAAACTCAAAAAAACCCAGTGGGAAAAAGAGACGTGCCCTCAACTTAAAGATAGTCAAATGACGCCATAATTTTTGCCATTTTCCGGGCCCCGGACGCAGGTACCTCACCGGGACGTTGTCCTCGGCTTGGGCCTAATTATAGGTCTTGTGGCCGTTAGTTACCATGTAGCTGATAAGCCATGAACAAGCTTTCAAATTTTTAATATCTTTTTTTTTCCAGAATGTCTATGGGAAAATTTATGATAAATTTACTTCCGGAAATGGGGGGTGGGCGGTCACTGTTAAGCGCCATAAATTAATTATCTGTCATTTTCAATAATTTTATAAAATGAATTTAACACAAAACTGACCTTATTCTTCAGACTCTGACAGCAACAACTGGAAGCTAATGCGTCTAAATGACATTTTTAATTAGACATTCAGTACAATCAAGGAAGTAAAAAATGTTTATTAAATACTTGCCTCTAGTCTTTGGGTCAGTCGTGCATGGTGGTTCCATGTGTTTGAGAATTCTCTGAACCAGATTCTCTGTAAAGATTCAGATTATTCAGAAAATTGAGTCAAAAGCATGGAATCTGAGAAAATCTCAGACTATCAAACTGACCATGTACTGCCTCTGTGCTTTTGCCCAGAGGTGCTGGTGACAGGGGGAGTTGGACCTCCTGGGGGGTAGTTCTGTTTTCAGATTTATTTGGTGTTTCGGGCTCTCTTGGCACACTTGGCTCTGGGCCTTTCTCAGTTCTAGTATGAGCGTTGGACACACTGCTGGTAAATGTAATGTTGGGGACTAGAGCAGTTGTGCTCTTTGAATGTGCCTGTAGAGCATCTAAAATCATGGTCTCCACAAGCCCACCTCCGCTCTCAGTGGGCAGGGACAAAGTGAGCACGTTAGAATAGCCATCAAATGACTGGACTGTGGCAAGGACGCCCTGCTGTAAAACACTCAGGAACATCTGCAGCACATCCTCTGACCACTCCACTGGGAAGTGATCTTTACCTGCAGCATACAAGACAACAATTGGATTATTCAGAAAGTAGTGTTCAAGTCTTGTATAATCTGGTCATCTTACCAATGAGACTGCATCGGGTGACTTGAAAAGGTAGCTGGAGGAAACTGGCAGGGATGGGCAAGATATTTGACAGTGACACCTTCTCAGAGTTCCCATAGTCCGCATAGATGACACTCGCCACTTGATCACATACCTCCAGAATCACTGCGCGGTACCAGTTATTATCATCTGAAAAATATGTTTAGATTAATATAGAGCGACATATCACTGAATCTGAAACACTTAAAGCATTTGCATTTCATTTGATAAAACCTTTTTTTTCTTTAAATGTCCATTAAAAAGACCATGTTGTTAACTGAGCCATGGAATGTATGCCTAGCCGTTCTCCTACTCAAATGCTGTGTTTAAGAAGAGCCGCTCCTTCGCTCCACTTCTCACACACTGTGTAATTACATCCACGAGCAGACACCAAATTACCAGCTTAGATGTGCACGGGCAGCAGCCAACAAGACAAGTCATGGAAGAAAACATAAAACTAGTTTGAAGAATGGGAAATAAGACTATGTGTGTGTCATACAAAAGCAGCTCAGTGCAGAGCTGGCCTGTAATTTTAAAACAATAAGCAGAAATGACAGGTCCTATGTGTGAGGGATTCCCCTGCCACGAAGACCAAATAAAAACTACTGCATTAAATGTGAGATAACTATTATAGTATTTTGTACAAAACATCCAGATGTTCTGTCACACATATGATGTAGACAGAAGGCAGATTGTGTTTTACAGCATCTGATGGATTTTTCGTTTGGTTCAAGTTTACTCAAGTCTACTGTCACACATTTGGATCATATTTTAATGTACATACACCAAACATCGCATTTTAATTTGACATGGATGTCTTAATTGACATCTACCTTACCCCATACTAGAGCCTCATAATGAGATTCTCATAGCAGTTACATGGCCTGGGTGAGTGTGTGTACTCACCAGTGAAGCGGGCACAGCATGCAGCTCCAGCAGCAGGTTTGCCTGTGACATGTACAGAGGGCCGAGAACCTTGACTGTTGCAGTATTCCGCCAACTGAAGCATCATTTCCTGAAGCTGCTGCTCACCAACTACCAACATAAACAGTTTAGTGTTTACATTTATAATATGACAAAGAAAAATGGTCAAAAACAAGTTATGAACCTTGTCTAGGGCCAAACAGATAGAAGAGAGATGGGCTTGATACAGCAGCAATACAAGGCTGAAAGGTCTCATTGACAGGCAGCACCACCGTTTTCCAGTTGACAGGAAAAGATGTCTCTGCAGGACAATACATTGTTCATTCCATGTCTTACCATCATCTAACAAATGGATGTAAATTACAACCCACCTCCAACCTGAGATGGAGTAGTATCTGGTGTTAGCTCTGATGCTGCTTTGTTAGACACTTGTTCTTGCCTGTTCTCCAAAGCGCTTTCAATCAGTATGCCTGGGGTCAAAGCAGCCTCCTGCTTCCCCTTTTCCCCCAGAAATATGGCCAAATGCTCTGAGACAAGGGCAGCAGCCACACTTTGGCCTTTGCTCTGCAGCGCAACACCATAACCATCTTCAGTGACAGAGAGCACACGTGCTGAGAGAGTCTCACCCTCAACCAGAGTCTGGAACCACAGGAGAGCTTCACTGGTCCACTTTGAGCCCAAGGGCTCCACACCTGAATATACACACACACACACACACACACACAATTACTTCATGAAGAAATCAAAAAGGTCAATGCAAAAGGAAGAGGTCAAATTAAATGATTTTCAGTTTTTAGTTAGGAATAAAGTTATTTACCAAGTAGTCATGCTGTCGTCATTGCAATAAAAGGTTGGACATTTCACATAGTAAAAAATGATTAAAATGATTTGTAATGAAGATTTGTAAATGACGTGTAGTATTTCACTGACACAATTTACACCATTAATAGCACCAGACACGGTACCTGCAAGCCAGCAGGGTACTGCCAAGAAGGGTAGTGTCAGAAATTTGTCTGCAATAGGTCTTAGGTGACTCTTCTTCACGCTCATACAATAACCGTAGTCCACAAGTGCAACCATGACGTTGTCCTTAAACAACTGCTTCACCAGAGCCCGAAAGCACTTGCCATTTTCTGAAAACACAGAGCAATTTCAAATGAAAGTACAGTGTAATTCAAATCAGACAAATTCATTAGTGAAAATTTCGTAACTCACCAGGAATAATGGCACAGCAAGGCTCTCCCAATTTTGGATCAAAGGTTGAAGACTCTACCTCACAATAAGGCTTCAACTCTGCTTCTAGCGCCATTAAAAGTTCAAGGTCTGGGGGAAAAAAGCAAAAAATAATTTTACATCATTTAATTTAATGTAAAAAAGTAAAATACACAATCTATGAAAATAAAAAAGACAAGTATAAAAGCATGGTCACCTTTAGGATTGTCAATATGGCAAAAGAACTTGCCAGGGCTCTCCACACCGCAGAGTCGCAGTGTTACTGTTTGGCCGTCAGGGGGAAGCTCAGCACAAGTCCACACCCGAGGTTCTGGAGCAGAGCTGCACACTTATGAACACAGCATTTTTGTGTCAGATTGAGAACCCAAACACACATGCATTTTATCTGTCTTTACCAGGCACTTCTGGAGCAGGAAGTGACACTCCAGTTGGTTGGTCAGTGCTGATGTTAACTACAGCAGGTGCTGCAAAACCTGCAGCAATCAGCAGCTCTGCTATGTTAGCCTGTGGATCGCTGGCCTCGTCAATAATCGTCACTAAAGCTTTGCCTTCATGAGGACCCTGGATTTCAATGCGCAGGATACGGTTTGAGGCTCTCCTCTGCAGAGCCAGCAAGCACTCCTCTGACCAGTTCTCTCCAACTGGCTGCACACCTTTTGAAGACAGAAAATATTTCACAAACTGAGCAGCTTCTAATATTTATAATATTACATACCTGCTAAACCACAGGTCATAGCCTGCATTGGTACATCCAGCAGAGACAGAGTAATGGGACGCAAACTGCTTAAATCTACATCTTCTGAGTTGCCAAAATCCAGGTAACCAACACAAACACGTTCTTCTGATGAATACGCCAGTATTTTAGCCCGGTACCACTGCTTGTCCTCTAGAAAGACAGATATGGCTCTTCAATTAGAGGGATTTATTATATTAATATACAATTATAGAATAACTATACTACCGCTGAATAAGGCACAGCAAACTGTTCCAGGTGCTGGTCTGAAATAACTGGATGCAGGCACTTGGTTACAGTGGTCTCTTAGCGCCATTTGTAAATTCTGTATAATTCCTTTGAACAAAATAACAATTATTTCAAAATTACATGACCACATCACATAGTATGTATAAATAACTTACTAGCATTATCTACTTTCTGTACAACAATTTTTTCAGGTGAATGAAAATGGGTGACAACGACCGAGAAGGAGTCACCCACTGCCTGTGTAAGGGACTCTGGGACCTGAGCCCACAAGTTGTCATCTTTGTCATTTGAGTGACGGTTAAAGTTTTCCATAGATGCACTTTTCATGTCATCTAATGAGTCAAGATAAACATATTTAGGCATGAGCAAAGAATATTCAACACTGTAACTACTTACTGAAGAACTAACACTACATGTTTTCTTAGTAAAGTAAGGTTTTTAGTACTTATGTCTTGTTCTGTTGGTGTTTTGTTGATTGCTTCCTTTACTGCATATTCATGCTCCAGAAGAAAGGAGCTCAAAGTATTTCCTGAAAAAAGTCAGATTTATTTCTTTCAGTAAAAAACAATAGCAGCCATCACAAAATCAATACTGAGCAAAACCATACCTGTGGAAAGCATGATATCTACTGCATGGACAAGGCCATTTCGCATTGTGTCCAACACCTTCACAGTGAGCGTCTTCCCTTCCAAGAGCTGTCTTACAGCTATACAACATTTTCCTGACCAAGCATCAGCAGCTGGCACCACTTCAGCAATACAGCACTCAATTGCCTGAACAATCAAAAAACAGAATGCAAACTATTGTGCAATATATCAGATTTGTTGCATAAAAAAATGCTATGAAACATTGCAGACTCACACAAGGACCAAATTGCTGCAGCTTAGCAGTCAGAGGCTTGATTCGTTCAAAAGGGACTTTCTCCTCATTGCCAAAGTCAATATAAAGGACATGAGCAGTGTTCTGGTCAGCAGCCAAGTTTTGGACAAGTCCACGGTACCAGTTCTGAACAGATATAGAAGTATGTGATTTGGACATTACAAACAAAAAATCTAGAGTTGTACAGATACTCAATAACTCACCATATCACAGGAGAACTGCACAGCACACACCTCATCCACAACAGGTGTGTGTGCAGTCGCTGATGGAACGCTGTAGGTTTTCCGGAGCTCTATGGTTATCATTTGTAGAGCTTCCAGAGTCTCATTGCTTTGGGCAACAATGAAAAAGTGCCCAGGGCTATGAAACTCAACAACCGCTGCCTACAACACAACCACTGTGACAAAGATAATGTAGTTCCACTTGTGAAAATAAAATAAAATAAAATCTTCTACCTGGAGTTCTGTTCCTTTGATAACTTTTGAATGCAAATCTTTCATATAGACTCTATGGATGCTGGTTGTGTCAGAATGCTATAGCGTATAATAGAAATTTGGAAAATAATTAGATAAAATAAATAATTAGACACATAATAACATTAACTCCAGCACTAATGCAGCATTAAACGTACATATGGATCATCAGGTTTGTCTCCTGAAGCTGATGAGACACTACCGTCAAGGCTTTTGTCTCTGTAAATAAAGTGTTTTAATATTAAATATTCATTTAATATTAAGACCTGTGAACATTATAATCACTTTGCCGGTTCTGTTTCAATGGCCTTGCACATGTGTCTGTGTGCTTTCCAGTCCTCCGTCTGACACACCACTGAGCAATAGGCAGTCTTCTTACATCGTTTACAGCGAAAATTTCCTGTCAGTGAATGCACAAAAATGTAGTTTAAAACTTTATCTACAAAGTGTATCTGTAAAAAGTAAGCCATATGTACCTTGTTGTGCACAGAAGTTGCAGAAATTCAAAGCCAATGTTGGTGTTGTGTGAGCCATCTATCGAGGCAAAAATCTAAACTATTATTTTACTTAAACAATCAAAATAAACATTCAAAGAACACTTACAGTAATCTTATCTCTGTTGGCCGTTGAATTCATAAGGCTCCCTGGTGACGGGAAACAACCTGTAAAGACTATAAGTAATCTTTTACCAAAATGTACTTTTTGTTTGTCTTACCTGGCCCATTGCTGAATAAGGCCGGGCGCACAGGTGTAGAGAGCAGCGCGCTCCGTCCTGAAGATGGCGACGCAGCACATGGAACCACGGGGTTGGTGGAAGGCCTCCTCAGAGGCAGGTTTGGCCGAACCGAGTTTGGTGAGAAAGTGGCGTCCATCGTCACAACAGCGTCAGTTATACAGTTTGCTGCTAAAAATGTAATAACATACAATTGTGGCAATAGAAAAATGTTCCAAATAAATGTAAGGATGTCTACGTTGAAAAGGTTGGCCAACACAGCTAATGGTCGCAACACAGCTAATTAATGAAAAAAAAAAAAAACTTTTCACATTCAAACTTACTTATTTTTACGGATATATATATTGTCAGAGTATTCTCATTATCAGTAACTATAGCAATTACTAATAATCTAGTATTATAATTTCGATAAGACGATTTTTTTACCTTGAAGCACGTGTTGTCGATGCCGTTTAATGTGTAGCGCATGCGCAGCAAGGTATGCGATGTAGAGGCGTCAAAACAAAATTGTACTCCCTCGGATTGTGCTTTTTGTTATAAGTTTAATTTAATGCACTCCATTATAATTTGTTGTAATGGAGGTTCTTGTTTTATTTTAGGTTCTTGTTTTATTTGTTTAGCCATATGTCAATTATTATGCGCCATATGCCAATTATTTGCTGTATTTGATTAGAAGATTCACTGATACTGTAAGTGTAAAATAATATAAAATACACAAATGTTGATCACCCGTAGTCGTACTCGTTTTGACGACGCTCAACACGTGACCTCTTGCTGGTCTGTGATTGGTTAGTATTAACATGTCCCCGTCTCGCAGTGGCCATGTTTGTTGATGTGTCATATCCTTATATCAAAGTGATTTCTTGGGACTATCATCTGGCTTTCAGGATCAAAGTTCACTATTGCCTCTGTTGACTCTGCATTGAACCATTCATGAATTGTATAAATTTGGTGAGTACAATTTCAACCTCCACAGAATTATATTCCATCGATAACAGATGCCACTGCTAGGCTAAGGCGTAGCACACTCGCTAGCTTCACTCGCTAATAAAACAGCATTCCAAGAAAAATACAAGGGATTAAACTGTAAAAAATATTGATGTAACGTAGTTGTATGTATCCCATGTATTGCACATTCGATCATTGTATTTTTATCGTTGTAAGTCTTGGCATACTTTGTCAAAGGCAGCATTTTCCTTAAAAATTAGTTAACGATGAAATTAATCCTAATGTTAATGAATTGCGTCCATACACCCTCCCTGATCTCCTTTTGAGTACACCAATTCAATCGTATTTTTACTCTTTATTAGAATTATTACGTGCCTATACAAGCTTCTGTATGGGTATACACCTGTCACCCTCCATGATATTTGTATCAGGAAGGGGACAGACATGTTGCTTCTTGGGTTGCACATAATGTTAAAATATTCTTGTCAATATTCTTGTCACGCTGATATTTTTTACCATAGAAAGGAGATTTAGGCAAACCCGTACCATGTCAACGTCTGTCACAAATACATTTCTTAATAAATTGTAATGGTACAAATGAGTCCCATCAGCCTTGAGCAAATACAATATCTTCATAGTACCCAGATTTTTCAGAGAGTTTTGATATGAGCAAAAGTAGGCCTAAGATGATTTCAAATGATTTGTTAATTGTATTATTAACCCACACACTAGCAATATGTTCTATTCATGGCATTTGTGAAACCTTATCCTCAAGATGATTATGACTTTTTCTAAAATGCCCTAAAATGTAGCCTTCCACAACAACAGACCATAAAGCCATCTTTCAAATTAACTTAAATTATGGTTTATCCTTAAGCATTATTTTTCTTCTTTTCCCAGATTTGAGGAGTGGGTGGTCCCAGGGAGGAGCCTGGACAGCCTCCATTCTATCTACACAAGATGGATGTATCAGAGGCTGAAGCAGTTTGTGAGGAGGTCCCACACAACAGCACAGCTAATGTTAACGAGGAGCGTCTTAATCGGACAATTGAAGTTGAACAGTGCAATCAAGTGAATGATGAAGGAGATGCTGGAATAAATAACACAGTCACTGACACATTAATTGAAAATACAAAGGAGTCACCCTTGGTATCTTTAGACCAGGAGACTGATTTGGTTGATGATGCAGTTAACCATACAAGTATATCTCCTACGGACAGTGATGGATCTTTCAATGAAAACAATGCTGCTTTGATTACCCCTGTCAGTACAATAGCAAATGTTGAAGAATCTCCCCCCTCAAGTTTTGAAGGCACTAATGAAACCTCATTGACTGATAATATCTGTGATTCCCCCATCATTACTGCAGACAGCCCAGAAAAGCTAGTAGTCGTGGTTGATACATCTGCTGTTGAGAACCAAGAATCGGGTGACTGTTGTTCATCTTCTCAACAAAGCTCTTCTAACAACTCACTCAATGACTTGACAACATCTACAATCTCTAATGGCTCATCTACCCCCAACTCAGATACTATTGGTTCCTCTCCTGCAACAAGTCCTCAAATCAGTGCCACAACTCCAGCTCCTAACATTTTGTCAAGCCCTTATGACACAGATTGCAGTCGAAACCTGATTTCACAGATTCAGAATTCACTATCACAAGAATCACTGTTGGAAGAGCTAGAGTCTGAGCTTTTATCATGTCAAAAATCTGAGAATGAATGTTCCAATGGAATGAAGGAAAGCCCTCCCATCAATGGACTATCCCCAGACCAAGAGGACTGCATGGTTGTTTTTGAGAAGTGTGTACAATACAAGTATGCACAGCAAGAAAAGGCTATTCAGAGGTAAATCAACGGTATTTGCAAAAGTAAAATATATTGAGATTTGCAAGTTTTCTAAATCTTTAGTGTGTTTTTTGATTGCTTTTCTGCCAACTTTATTTTATGTCGGTCTACTTTAGATGGCCAAAAACAATGAGCTTATTCATTAAAAAAAACAAAGAAATCTGTAACTGTCAACCTGCTGGCAATCCCTGGACATGTGAAATGAATTGAACACTGCGTTGTGTGTCTCATGGATTCTTAGGTTGTTAGAGGAGAACAAGAGGCACCAGGAGCTGATCTTGGGCATCTGTGCGGAGAAGGACACCATGAGAGATGAGCTGAAAAAACGGTCTGAGACTGAGAAACTATACCTAACTACAATTAGCAAGGTAAAAACATGTTCCTCTTCAAGGATTAAAAAAACTGTAACCTTAATAGTTGTAATACTGTTTAAGAAAAAAGAAAAATCAGAATAGCCCATATTATAAGCTTTGGTTTAGATTTTTTGATCCACAATGGAAATTACTTCGACACAGTAGCTCACACATTACATTATAATAACAAAGATTATAAAAGTAGTAATTAATGAAAGTAGCAAAATATTAAAAGATGTGTTAAATAAGGTACAAGTAAAATAACTGAAATTTTAATTTTAATTTTAGAGACATTGTGCTTCCTTTTCTGTGCTGGCTAGACATAAAGTTGAGGGCTAAGAATATGTTATCTCTGAAGCTACTCTCCATCTCGCCAAGATTTAGTCATTTTTGTATAATTTATATTGACTGAGAGCATATAGTGCGTGGAGCCACACCAGGCATAGTGAAACCTAATTAAATCTGGAGACTGCACTGTTTGTTCAGTGCCTTTACAAAGCTAAAATGTGACGTGATGAAAAGGACAATAGGAACTGATAAGTGACATTTCATTGTATACACGCAGATCAAAGAGTTTTACCAAATGTTAAAATCTTATCTGATGACTTCTTATTCCCTGCCCTTTTAGCTTGAAAAGACAGTTCTTGCTCTGTTCATTTGCGTTGGTGTGTCATCCCTGTTGCTATGGGCTACAGAGTAATTAGTTTAGGCTAATGCCACCCATGCCACAAAGCCTAAGTAGCAGGTTTGTTTTAGAGAATGCAATAAGATACAGACATGATAATATTCATATCTACTGCATTGTTTTACTACATAATTCTTCCAAGGGCTGGTCGATGTGACTTTTTTTGCCATATTGATTGATCTTGATTTTCAATTAGATTTTATTTTGTCTTATTAAAACAAGTGAAAATGTCTTTTCAGTATTTCAATAATATGTCACATGCCTGCCCTTACTGACAGAGGATCAGCCGTAAATCTCTCGATTTAAAAGGGATTAAGCTGATAACTGACAAGTAGAAATGACTGAAGCTCACTGATTAATGATTGATTAATTGTACAGGCCTAGTCCTCCCCATTTCTGCCACCTTTAATTTCCCTCTATCAAGTTTCAAGAACAGTTGTTACATAAAAATCAGGCGTGGTCAAAGCTGAAATGTTACCCGACAGGTTGCTCATCCTGTCTGCTTTGTCTGTGTCTGCAGTTGGAGTGCAGGGTGGAGGAGCTGCTGAGAGAGCTGAAGGAGTCAAAAGACAAACTCACACACCAGGAAAATGCCTCCAAAGCCTCAATTCTGCAAATGCAGAAGGAGATGGCCTACAGAGTGGAGCAGGTACAAGTCGGACCTCATTGCTCACCACAGCCCCTCATAAGAGGCTTATATAATGTATAACATGGTCTGGTTTGTGTCATCCAACATTTTCTCTACGATTAAATTAATTTCTTCCATTTTGAGTCGCTAATCTTTGCTTAAAAGAATTATTTATTCTGAAGTTTATACTGTTTTGCATGACCAACCCTTATGCATAATTCCTGTAAATAAAATTGTGCACTTAAGGACTCTGCGTACAAAACTGTTGTTGTTGCAGATGTAATCACATGGCAAATGAATATTGCAGACAAACACATTTTTCTACCCATAGTTTCCTCACAGGCTAAAGCATATTGTCTACTTTTGCTCTTGACACTTTTGTTACACCTCACAATTTTTAATTTCACCGTTCAGTGAACAAAAGTTTGTGGACTTTGTGTCACTGTAAGCCCTTCTTTGCACTCTTTGGTACAAAGCTGTTGTGCCTGATTGAAAAGTTTTAGTGGTTGTATGTTATGAATTACATGCTGTGATCTGCTGCTCTGATTCAGATTTACAGTGCATGCATACAAGTGAAACTTTGGAAGCATTTAACGAAAAGTGCTTTGATGCCCTTGAAAAAATAATTGAAGAATGCAACAGAATTGGTTTGTTTTGTTAGTTATTGCACCCAAACCAGGACTTGACTCCAATTCCAAAGACACAGAACACTTCTTACAAGAATTCACTAGCCAATATTCAGTAATATGTTATAAAAATGGTAATTCAATTTGTTGTAACATTCCTTAAAACATGACTGGACCCAATTAGTGACAAAGATTGTACAAAAAATATTTAGTAACATCATCTAGCAACATCAGTCTTGTGGACTTTAGCTCTCTGTATGTTTGTAGTAGCTTCTTGAAGTGGAAAAACATACAATTTTTGTATTGTCTTCAGATGAACAAGAAGTGTGATGAAGCCCGACAGGAAAAGGAAGCGATGGTGATGAAGTATGTTCGAGGGGAGAAGGAGGCTCTGGACCTGAGACGGGACAAAGAGAGTCTGGAAAAGAGGCTGAGGGAGGCCACTAAAGAGGTGGACCGACAAGCACTCCGAGGGAACCAGCTCGCCCAGGACAAGGGACGGCTCCAGCAGATGTATGACGCCAAGGTATATGTTGTAGGCAATCTACTGGTCCCAGTATGTGGATATCAATGCTTTTTTTTTCTCTGCGTGTCAATGTATCATTCCCAGATTGTCTGCAGTGAATAAATGTAAAAATGGAAATATATGAACATTATATGGCTGTATGTTTACACAAACATGTAACAAATTATTTTATATCCCAGGTAATACATTTTGTTATAAGATAAATTTGTGGGTCTTACTATGGATTTTAAAAGCTAAATATTGGTAAGAGCAAATATTGGTCATTAGCCAGAGTAGCAGGCCAAATATTGGACATTTGCATCGGCCCACTCCTAATGTGTGTGGAAATGCCAAGTAGGGCTACGTCAGAACCAGCGGAAAAGAGAAAATAAATGATCAAGTGCTATGACAATGCTATTTAGTGTATTATTGTTATACATCATGTTTTTTGTAGGATGTTACTTTGTATGCAAATTACCACTGTTGGCACAAACACTCCCTCTGCTCAAGTTTAAATGTGAGTGCTGAACAAGTTCAGAGAATATGGACTGGACACGGCGGAGCATTTGCTTTATTATCAGTGAATGGAGTAGACCGATTTTCAGCTCTGGAGAGGGAGAGACTTAACATGCATGCTAAACATACTCAAATGTGAATGATTCAAAACGCAACACATATTTTTGATGAGAAAACATTTTAACATTGAAAAGCTCAGTCAGTTTAGCCAGTGAGTGTAAATTGTATCTTTCTCAGTTACATTTTAATTTAAGACATTATAACATCATAGTATTACTATTTTACCATTTTATTCTCATGGTTAGGGTGCCAACTGCCATTTTTATGAAATTATTTATTCTGACATTAAAATGCAACTTAACTCTCTAATCATCACATTTGCCACACACATGATCTCAAATTACATCAAATAATAGATGAAAACACCAGGAGGCATTTTATTCATATTTGTTAGTTTCTCAACTAGGATATCAAAATATGAAATTCTAAATTCTAGAATTGTGTCTTCATTGTGATTTTAATTGTTGTTGATACATGACATATGTATTGGGAATTTTCTGGTCCACTGAATGTCACAGATGTATTTTTGTGTTTAGGAAGGGGAGGCCACTAGACTCTCTCGGGAAGCAGAAAAATTAAAAGAAGAGATCAACTCCCATCTCATCAAAGTCAAATGGGCGCAGAATAAACTGAAAAGTGAAGCTGATGCACACAAGGTAATTGACAATACACTCCCTCAATTATTTACTAATGGTACCTTTTGTAAACAAGCTGAGACATGGCTGTAAAATGCATGTTGTTTCTGTGTAGAGATGGTCTATTTACTGCTACTCAATTTGAATTATGATTACATGTCTTATAATTTAGCTCTAAAGAAACCGTAGGCACAAATGGTTACAATAATTTAGCTGCAAGGTAATAATCATTAAGGATGCTTCTATTTCTGTGCATAACAAATCATGCTTTTTATTTTTAACTGCCTTCTCGCAAATGCAGGTTGCTGAAGGACACTTGTTCTATGCCATTTTGATTTATGTGAGCTGCTTTTGAAAGGACATAATAATGTTTGTGTATGTTTGTGCAGGAAACAAAAGACAAACTGAGAGAGACCACGTCTAAACTGGCTCAGGCAAAAGAAGAGACAGAACAGATTCGTAAAAACTGCCAGGACATGATCCGAACATACCAGGTCTGTGGCATTTATCACACTTACACATCACTGCTCTATGTGTGCTTAACTATCTCAGTGCCAAATATACTATTATGTATACACAGTTTGACCTTTCTGTCTTATTTTTGAATCATATTTTTTCCAATGTGGAAAAAAGATAAGATCTCGTGCCACAAGATTTTGTGAGTTAAAATTGCCACAGAATTATACACACAAGAGAAAAATTAGCTTGTGAGATTTTTTCCCTTGTGTTTACATTTAGATTGGACAATAAAAGTTAAGCACTGCTGAGTTACACCTGTGTTACACCTGAGTTACGCCCTAGTTTCAAAATGCAGTGCTAAACTACAAAAACTCTGAACTAGATTGGTCTATTTATTTATTACAAAGTATGCCAAAATTTCATTCTCCTTGACCCAATCTCGTTTCTCGTCTCATCTTGTGGAAATTGCGTCTCGTCCCGCCCCTATTCCACTCTATTGGAGCAATAGGGAGCAGTTTTCCTTTGCACCTTTTGATGGTGGTAAAGAGCTATCTCCAATCTCACTCAGTACTAGGCAAGTAGGTTGGTGGAGTGTCTTCCAAAACCCAATTGTTGGCCTGGTTTTCCAGTTGTTTATTGTTGCAGCCATTTTATGCACTGAACAATTTTGATAATACTTATTCTGCTTATTGTAAGTTGCAATTTAATTTTTTTACATTCTAGTTCACTTCACATTGCACTTTGTATACCAGAAGATTGTAACCATTGAAACTAGTACAGAAATCACATACATTTAAGAACAAAAGATAAGATACTTTACACGTATATTATACTACCTACATAATCGCAGTTTTTGTCATTTGCTAATTACAAATTGTGATTTCAATTTTCAATTATCTTACAATGTTTTGTTTCTTTTGCAGGAGTCTGAGGAGATTAGGTCCAATGAACTGGATGCCAAACTGAAGGAGACCAAAGGAGAGCTAGAAAAACACAAGCAAGAACAAACGGATCAATTAGAGGTAACGACAAACCAAACCCATACATTTTACATTATAGACACTTGTATGTAATTTATTTAGCACAATTTTTTGTTCACCATACACAAAAATTATTTTGCGGACACGTATGCACACAGACTTGGACTTTGACATAATGACCTGTTTTTCTCACTCTGCCTCGTTCAGAGGGGAATCAAGATGTCAAAAATAAACAAGCTATAAGTAATCAATATGAAGACGTGCTTTTCCACAACCCAGAAACCCATTTGCCTCCGAGTCTGCCCAATTTGCTGTTTACAACCACCTTTTCCTGTGCACACCGTTTATACAAGATTGACATTATTAACTGTAGACAATTTGTGAATGGTCTGTTGTGATTCAAACACAATGAATGACAGTTCTTATGACGTCTGTGCTCCAATTGCTAAAGCTGGAGCAAAAATCATTGTCCATTATGTAGGGTAGTCCTACTGCGATGGTTGCAAAATGAGTTCATGTTTGTGTTTATTTTAGCCAGTGTGACAAGCCAACTATAAATAATTCATAATTAAGTATAATTCTCTACTGGATTCGGTTCTGTTCTATCTCAAAGCAAGTTGCTGGTAAGTATTAAGTATTAAAACATGAGTAACCATGTAATACTAGGTTGTGCCTGCAGTGCCTGGTCCAATCATTCATCGGTTATTTTATTGTATTATTAACAATTTCCAATATTTTTTTTAGATCATCTCCAATCGTATTCAGACTATATTTTAACAATGCATCAGGATTGTGCTAAAATATTCCTGTAAATGTCTTGGTTGCAGTTCAAGCATCAAAATGTGAATGGACTATAAAATTAACCCGAAAAGTACAGAAATACCCCACTATACCTTTGTTTGGAGTATTACACTAAATGTTTCTGTTTAATATATCATAAAAACTGGCTTTTGCAGTCATTATTAATAGTTGTAATTATAGACGATAAACTCAATATTCAAATTTTGTATATCTCCAAAATAACAATTGCAACAGTATCTATTTTTTGTTTTACTATATCTCCCACTTCTATTTTACAGCTCCATAGAGTAAAAGCAAAGGAGCTAGAAGATCTGAAGAAAAGTTACAAAGAATCCATGGATGAACTGGAGACACTACGCACCAAAGTAAACATCCTGGTCAAATTAATAAAGTTGAGATTGTTCAATTTAAAATGTAATTATTTCCTTATATGTTGTCCCTTCTTTAGTTAAAATGCCTGGAGGATGAACGACCACGCTGGGAGGACGAGCTGAGCAAATACAGAGAAATCATCAATCGACAAAAGGCAGAGATCGGACGTCAGAGGGACAAACTGGAGGAGATCACCAAACTGGAGGAGCAGCAGCAACAGTACGCACTTCTGTGATTAGACTGTGATTAAAGAGGGAGAAAGCACAGGAAAATCAGGAAAAATCAATAAGGAGTAAGAGTTACCAGGACAAGCTTTTGTTGGTGATGAAGTAGGCCACATGTACATTTGCACAATCTAATTCAGGTTTTATTCCAATATATTGCTTTTATTGATTTTTATGATGTAGTTAAAGGCTTCTGGCTTTTAAAAACCTCATAGAGTTACTTAATGTGTACAAAAATTCACTTTTATTTTCTTTTTCGTTCATATTTTTTATGGAAGCTTTAACAAGGCACCATTTTTTAAAGACTGCATGAAAGTAAACTTTTAATACAAGGCAATATTAGGCAATTGTAAGGCATGTTCTCATCATCGGTATGTGAATTCAAATGCATTTGTAAATATTAACATTTATTTAATCCAGTTAATAATGTTTATGTCTGAGTAAATCAACATTACAATTGCCAACAGTAGAATAACAACAATATTTGATGTTAACGTAATTACTTTCCATCTGGGAACGAGGACACGTGTAGCTAAATGTTTACAAAATGTTCACCCCTACATCCACTACTATTGTATAAATGTAATTTCTTTGTGATGTATTCATGCTTTTAGTGGCCAGGATTTAATGCAGACCTTTTCTCGGATTCAAAGATAGGCCAGTGACAGATATAGCACAGGGTGCAGTGAGGGAGGAGAGTCCCTTTGTGAGTGTGGGACAGGGCCAGCCTTTTGCACAAGGCTCCATATTGAAAGCTTTTTTCCACTTACTGAAATGCTTTCTGTTTTCACCAGTGAAAAGAGAGTGGCGTTGACCTAAATTAATATATGCAAGAGATCCTGGCGAGCAATTTATTAAGTTTTCCACTGATCGCCACCAGGTTTTTGAGCTAGTTATTTCAAAGCTACGTTTTAACCCAGATAAGACTTCACTGTACAGTATGTAAAGGAACTGTTTGTAACCTGTGCTACACAATTTTAAAAAAGGTACTACAGTCACAACTGAACCTGGGTGGCCAGTGCCTTAACTTGGATATAGGTTACACATACAAGTTTTTCTCAAGCTCAGTATATGGACTCATGTGAAAGCTGAGAACCTCCAGAATTCACTCACTGAGCTGCAGATGCTACATTGCACTGATTAATGACTGGCTGCACGTGCTGGAGTTTTGGTAGCAAGGATTCAGATCAGTGTGTCCTTTTAGGTTTTAACCAGCTGGATTTTAGCATCAAAATAACAGACAGACGTGTGTGAGGCTCATTCTACTTTCTGATTGGATAATCATCTTGCAAACCAAAACAACAAATTATAAGATAAACAATTTGGCCATCATGTCCAATGTTTTTGCAATTAATAGATCAATAAAAAAATCAGTAAAAGCTATACTTGATTTTAACATGTCTACAACCCTGATAGCTCATGTTTCATCACTGACTGGTCAACTACTGAAAATATTATTAGTTGCAGCCCATGAATTGATTGACTTATTGGTAGAAATGTCTCATATTAAGCTCAATGAATTTGGTATCCATTCCTCACAAGTAACTTTTTTGCTTACAGTGACCAGGAGGAGATCTCAGCGCTCCGGGAGGAAGTGGACAGTTTGACAAACCAGCTATCGGACTTGCAGCACGACGTGGCGGGAAGCAGGGAGCGCGAGGCTGAGCTTCTGGGCTTCACCGAGAAACTGAGCAGCAAAAACGCTCAGCTCCAGTCAGAGAGCAACACTCTACAAGCCCAACTGGACACGCTCACCAGCACGTACACACAGCTCCAGGGTCTGCAAGAGGAGACCAGCCGCAAACTGGAGGAGAAGGCAAGGGATATAACAGGCAGATGCAGGAAGTCCAAAATGAACTGTGAAATTAGGACTACTGCTTTATGGGGTCATAATGCACTAAAAATGACTTCCAAACGGAACAGTCTTGTGACTCAGTGACCAAAAGCAACATAGTTTAGCTCCACTGAGACAATCCAGTTCGGTAGGGCTGCAACTAATCATTGTTTTGTTAAAAATCAATTGATCTAGCAATTATTCTTTCGATTAATCAATTAGTTTAGATGGCAAAAGTTTGATTAGGCTAAAATGCAGCTCTTGAGGACATCCTGATGAAGTATATTTTCATTGGTAGGCCTGTGACGATAACAAATTTTGAAATGCTATATAGTGCTCAAGTAAATATAGCCAATATATGATGATATTGAAACAATTTTATGCCACTGACAGAATAACCCTAAAACAGATTTATCCCCAAATTCTATTCCATTCTAAATATACAATATGGTTAAAATGAGGTGCGATAAATAAACAGAAGAATCCAACACATAAGTAAGTAAGTAAGTAAGTAAGGTTGAACCTATAATGAGTCATACAAGTTCTCCAATCTTATATTGCCAAAAAAAACTTTTCCTACTAGTCTAAAGAATGGTACACACAGTAAATATTATTCCATCTGTCATATATTGAACGATAAGTCAGTATTATTGTGACAGGCCTATTCATAGGTTAGTAGGGTTTTCATCAAAAATGCTAAACGTTTCCTGTGTCATTTTGATGTAATTCTTGATTTGAGTCATAAAGCCTCTTCTCTCTTTACATGGCATGTTTTGGAGTTTGTGTATAGTCCAGATAACAATTATCTGACTCCTAAATTAGTTGATGTTTATTTCTGTAATCAGTTTGTTGGTATTAATCAGTTGATTTGGTTCAGCTCCACACCTTTTCCCCTCACACCAGCAGCCGCTGCCTTTGCTGTGTTTAAGATTTTAAATGTGCACTTTGATACAAAAATTTTCAGTGCAGAAAGTTTCCAGTTTGTTACATGTTTTATGTAACTTAAAAGTGTGTTCACTTCCAATCAAATGAAAAAGCCACTTGTTGCTTTTCAAGAAAGTGTTATGATACTCTCAGGCTAAATGTGAAGCGCAAGCATTGATAAACAGGTCTGACAGAAAAAGGGCCACATGCTGTTGCTATGAGAGCCTCAATTTACTGGCAAATGTGTAATAATTGGTGACATGGCAACCTGGAAAATAATTAACAATTGTGTTTCCTGTCAAATTTCTCATTAACTAGTATTGTCACAATTCTAACATTTTTAACTCAATTTCAGTAATAAGGAATAGGCTCCATACTGATTTCAATACCCCAGATACCCCAGTAATTTTTTATTTTTATTTTTTTTAAGACGATAGACTGTTATTTTCAACACAGAATAATGGTACTTTCTTTAAGTTACCATGTAAACTGATACTAGTTCTGATAAAGCCCAAGATGTAAAATATGTATGTAAAAATGACTTTGTTTTTCTCTCCTCTCATTTTTAGTCTCAGGATCTGAAGCAGGAGGAGGCTTTGAGACGACAGGAGGTACAGGGTCTGGAGCAGGAGAGGGCCACTCTGCAGACAGAAGTGTCCCAGCTCAAAACCAGAGTGGACGAGCTGAGAGACGAGCTCACGACTCAGAAAAGGAAACAAGCCGCCAACATCAAGGACCTGACAAAACAACTCACTCAAGGTTAGCGGTTAGCACAGCACTTTTACAGTTTTCTCTCGATGCAGCAGACGGCTGTGTCATTAGAGGCTTAATGCTGCCACATATGGGGATTCTGTGATTATGCAGCAGTGAGAGCCATTTGGCATCTACTCTTTGGACCGAGTATTTACTGTATTCAAGTCAATGAGTTCAATATTTTTGCCTCTATTCTGCACGTTGACTTTCAAATATTAAAAACTGCAATCCAGACACAGTAATGCAAAGATGTAAATGGATAATAGCATTGTAGATTCTAGCCTTGTGTCTTAAGTTTTCATTAAAAGACCCAAAGGGCCCATTGGGCTGTTATCTGATCTGTTATAATATTGTTTCCTTATCACAAACATACCTGGAGTTATGTTTTGTTTCATTCACACATGTTTAACACACAAATCCTGCATATTTAGTCTAACTTCTACTCTCAAACTGAAAACGCACTGTCCACCTTGTGATCTCATGTGGTAATACAGGAAGTTTTTAAACTCCATACACCTCCACTAGAATCATTTGGGCAATTTCATCCCTGGAATTGCCAATCTCTACTGAACTAAAGGTAAAAGGTAGCTGTTAACTTGAAAACTACTGCTTCATGACATCACAAGGTAGAACAGTGTTTTGAACTAAACAGGTTACTCAGACATGTGTGAATGAAACAAAACACAACTCAGGTATGTTTTTGAGCAGGTAACAGCATTATAACATGGCTTAAAGCTCACAAGTCAATTTTGTGTAATATAGGACCTTTAATTGATTGTGACCGTCATAATATTCAATGTAACAGTCTCAGGTAGGAGAGCTAGAGGCAGTGGTGTACAATGTTTTCATAAAATGTCTAAAAGGAAAAATCTGGGATAATTTATAGTACAATACCACTGGGGATGTTAATAATAGCTTATCAATAGATGGATGTCACAATATAATTTTAAGAGAAAAAAAAGAGTATTTTAAAAGAAAAAACGTGTTAAAAAAAAAAAGAAGTCAACTTCAGTGTAAAGTGCATTTATCTGGCCATTTGTCACTTGATCTTGATTCAAAATGCTTGATTAATAAGAATAAGAATAAAAATAATACATCAAACTTAGTGCTTGTATAAGAAAACACGGTGACAGAAGAACAACAGTGATAAAGCTGCTCACGTACTAGAGTAATGGTTACATATTGGACAGTAAAATGTTAATGTTTTACAGCTATAGTCACAGTATATTATATTTTTGATATCCCCGAATACCACACCAAGAACTTGCAAATTACCTAGCAAGCTTACATGCCAATTTGCTAATAAAATGTTATCTGTAATCTGAATTCCAGCAATAATTGGAAGACTTGTCCAATAGATGCAGACCCTTCCTTGTACAGTACAAGATATGTTGGACTGACAGGACAATTTCCTTGGGGTTGCCCGGTCATTTATCAAGTCGATGCTCTGATAATTTGACAAGCGAATATTCATTTTGGTGGTTTTGCTCATGCAGCGAAGGTTTGCTGAGGCTGCACTCCTCTGAAAATTATTCAAATTGACATTCACTGAGTTCAGACAAATCTTCATTTATGCATACCTCTGACTGTCTCTGTCGTCTTTTGTGGAATCACTAACTACTTCAGGGATTCCTAGTCTCTGCTTCCTATTTGATGTTAATAATGAGCTTTTTAAATTGCTATAATTTATACTGACAGATATTCATTGTCAAACTGTTAGTGTTGTTTTTAGGATGTCTGCAGTTAATGTCCCGTTTATTTTGTATACATTCTGTAAAGTCAAAGCTATACTGTTCTCTGAAAAGTTGGAATAATCGCAATTTGAGTTGGTACATTTATCACATTAAAGGCTACAGTTAGTTGGCTAATAGATTGTCCTCTGCAAAGAACAAAATATCCTGTCTTTTTATAGAAAACTCTTGTTGTACAGTTTAGACCTCTACAAACATGTTCTGAAATCCATGGGATCCTTGTATTAGTTTAACAGTTCATATTTCAGTCTTCTCTCAAATGTTAAAGCTCCTGGAATGCAGTGTAGACTCTGAACAGTATTCAAAATCATTCAGCTCTAATAATATGACTATTATTTTAAAAGAAAGTTATTCTAGTAGTTGACCTTGTGGATATTTTATAGTAGCTGATAATATTAACCAAAAAAAAGCATTCACATCTCAATCATTTTCTACCTTGTTTTGTTTCAGCTCGTAAAAGATTAGAGCAGGTTGAAAATGGAGGCTGCGAGCGAGACGCCAGCAGCATGGGCAGTCGTTCCAGTTCTTCAGGTATCAATCATCATAACGGTAACATCCATTTTATGTTTTATTTTCTCCTTTTCATTATGATTTCCAACATTTTAATTAATTGGCTTTATTTTTGAGGCTATAGTTATTTATGTGCTATGTTTTATATCTACTAAGGCTCCTTGAATGCACGGCACGGTGGTAGCGTTGAGGATCGATCGCCTGAGAGCCATTCTGTGGTGGTCACGGACAGTTTTCCAGAGGTGGACAAGGCTGTGCTGGTGGAGCGGATTGTCCGGCTGCAAAAGGCCCTGGCCCGGAAACAGGAGAAGATTGAATTCATGGAAGACCACATCAAGCAGCTGGTGGAGGAGATCCGCAAGAAAACAAAGTGAGTGACATGAAATTTTTAAAACAGCAGACCCTCTACCTGAAAAGTTCCATAGTGCACCTTTAACAACTGGAAGACTTAATTGTTGTCAGAAAGTTCTTGTCACTTCTCAACTAACTAACTTGAAATACGTAATACAACCACAAGACTGCTACAGGTGAAGGATAATGATCTCTTGATGCTCTACTACCACAATTTCTTTCTTTTTAATTACTTAGAAAGTCACGAACAAGTCAGACGTGGTTGTAACCCACAAACAATTATTGCTCTAAGGAAGATATTTGACTTTATGTAATAGCACTTTGCAGTTCCTCTTGTTGCATATAAAGAAGTCGGTCTACTAGGAATTAAAAGGTGCTTCCCATACAACCTTGACTGAACAAATTTGCTTTGACAGTTCTAGTTTAGCCCGGGTACCTCTCTATCTCTACCTCTCATCCCCAGACTTCTAATGATACAGTAATTTGTGATAAACTTCTGTCAGACCTATTTATGGTTGAGTGGATCGGGGGCACTAGAGATTCACTATGGATTGTTAATTATGTTTTGTCAATTCCGAGCCGACGTGAGACTGAATGAAGGACGTTAGGACTAGCGGTATTGGGTATATGGGTTCACCGCTTACTCAAATAGAGATTTAAGCATCCGTGTTTACACTGCTCAGTGAGTGGAAGTGAGTAGAATAAATTACTTTATCAAAGTCGCAGTAAAGTTCTTAATGAAACATGAATCATTACAAAACTTGGACATCTATTCCTTCCACAAAATAATATGTCTAGTGTTGACACTATTAGCCTCAACCTACATTCAAGAGTTAAAATTGAGGACGAATCCCACGGTTGTGCAGCTAAATTTAGCTGTATAAAATTCTGAGCAAGGCGGGGGGTGTTGCTTGCTGGATGTGGATGTGAATCGTGTCCTTTTTGCCTTTCTCTCCCCATCCCTCTAGGACGCCCTGGTGAACACTGACAAGATAACTGAGCCTCGAGCAGGAGGGGGGAAATGGAGTTAGATATGTGGAAGCACAAGTTTAGAGGGCTTTGATAAAGGATTGCATGAGGCAGAATGTTTTTGTTTTTATTTAATGAAATCACATGCCATTATGTAGCTGAAATGGTCTCTAAATTCAAAATACAGTTCTGTGCAGATGTTATTGGCAATTTTAAGATGGCTATGAACAATGAAAGCAATAGGGAAAAAAATTATTGTAAAAAGTACTGTTTCGATTCAAAAGGTTAATTTCCTAACCTGGGGTAAAATGTACTCTTTCCATTGAGAAAAAAAAAAAGTCTAAAGTGTCACTGATTTTGTTTCTAAATACCAAATACAGTTTTCGGCAATGTAATTGGCAGTTTTAAGATTGCTATGAACAATTAAAGATGCAAGGAAATACAAAAAAATTTTTTAAAAGGTTGTTGAGGCTGCTACTACTGGTTTTCCTGGTCTAGAATGTTTAAACTTGAGTCCAGGTTAGGGCACTAGGTTATAAGTTCAGTCTTTACATAGAGAAGGAAAAGCGAATCAAAAAATGTAAGCCATTAAAAGTAATTGTTTACACAAAAAAGTTACACATTTTTGTAAATTGTCTCCCTAAAAAGCATTTTCATACCCAAACCCTTTGCATAGTCCTGTACATTCTGAATTTACATTGTGCATTTTCATCACATGTCACATATCACATGTCACATAGGCTTAAAAAGGTCCTCTTCTTTCTTCAAGGACAATATCTGTCCTTCAACCCCTACACCTGGTTAATATCGGCATCACGCCTAAATGGCCTTTTTATGTGAGCTGAATTCGAATGAAAGCCAAGCACCGTTCGAACAAAGCAGGAGGTGGGCTGAGGGCGTTTTTATGCAGGGAGCAGCCTTTCAGTGCGTTAGGGATGCAATCAGCGATAACTGCGCACCGGGGCCAAGTAGGTTTTGTTGTTAGCTGGTGAGCATGTGCACCTACTGAATGTGTGGAGAATAATGGGATGGATGCATTCAAGGTTATCAATTGATCTCCGGTCTCAACCTGTCAGGCTTAATCTTTCCTTTTTGGTAGATCAACAGTAATAGTGTGTTTTGACTCGCGTGGTCAATAGATTACCTCATGCCAACAAAAGGCGAATAAGAATGCATGTATTTTCAATAGTTAACAAGTATTTTTTTTCTCAAATTATCCGTTATTAGCCATGTTTAATGGTTAGTTACTGATTGGAGCAGTATTCCTAATCATCGTTTAGACTTTGTTTAATTGCCCAGCCCTACATGCTTTAGTGCTATTGGGAGATTGAACAAAAATATTAATATTGTGCTTCTTAACTCACCCCTTGTTAAGGTTAAGTAAGGTTCAGTCTTAAATTTACTCTTGAACTAGATGACTCAAATCATAGATAAATCCACATTTTAACATTGACAAAATGCACTCACTGTTTGGTAAAAATTTTAGCAAGTTATACCTAAAAATATGAAGGGTACTATATAGCCTCAAAAAGTGCTTCCTGTTTATCCTGAGGCTCTCGTCTTTAACTTTATTCATCGTGGTGCTGGTGCATGCCTTTCACCACATCCTCATCTCGCTACGTCTTTAATTTCTGTCACTTTTTGTTTATTTCAAACACTGTCGCAAATGGAAATGGGCTCCAAATATGGGCTCAGTGTAAAGTCTAGTTAGAGGTAAGTCTTTCTGCCTGTGCAAGCTGTATGACTGCTACTGCTACTGGTGGTGGGCTGTGTTATCTAGTGCCTTTTTAGCTTTTATTTTTCTTTCATTACTTTGTTGTGTTTATTTAGTTGTACTTAATTATTGTAGTTGTAGAATTAGGAGTTATTAGTGCATAATGCTTTTTGACTTTTGATAAATGATTCAAATATAATGTATAATGTTTTAAGTGATGCTAATTTGATCTTTTTTTAATGTATTCTCCCATATAGTTTTGTTTCATATATTGCATGACATTACACATTATTTTATCAGAAGTCACTGGCATGTTTTCCTACCTCTTTACATCTGAATACTGTAATTACTGTACTTGCTTATTTATGTTCCATCTTGATCCACTTGCCTGTTATGCAATTCTTGGTGCCGCCATCAATGCATCCATTCTATAGAAAAAGCTTCAACATTTTTGTCATAGTAAGATGGTCCCCGGTTTTTCTCTTGAGCAACAACAGCAGAAACATTTGCTTTCTGTTTCGTCATTCTTTGCATAACTTTCTTGTTATTTGACCTTAGAACAGCGTTGTTTGAAAAAATTCAAACTTTATTTTGATGCTTGAGAAAAGGCTAGATACTGTTTTTTTATACCACAATGATCAATAAAAGATCACATTTTTAGACAAAAAATTCTGTGTGATTCTGCAATGAATCAATTCATTCTAAAACTATTATCAATACTTCTAGTTTTGATACTAGTTTTATTCTCAATTTATTATCTGGTGGTGATTTTACTAGCTTAGAATACTCTTTACATTTTGAAATTGTATGTAACTAAGCCTGTCACGATAACAAATTTTGAAGTGCGATATATTGTCGAACTAAATATAGACTATAAACAATAATATTGAAACCAAACGCTAAAACAGTATTCTTAAAAATATGAGCTGCAATAAATAAATAACAGAAGGCAACACTTAAGTAGTTAGTTTGTATCTATAATGAGTCATAGAAGTTATTTATTCAAACTTCTACAGCTCAAATCGTATCATAATACAGAAAAACAACCAAAATGTTGCCACTAGTACAGAGGAAAAAGTACAGACGATAAATATTGCCCCCCAAAAATGATTGTTCCATCTGTCATATATTGAGCGATAAGTCGATATCGCAATTATCGTGACAGGCCTATATGTAACCTCCAACTGTCCGGCTAAGGAACTTGTCCACAGTGAGAGTTCCAAAACAAGCACCACTCCATGCATTTATCATCCCATTTACAACTTCACAATGGACAGACTAAGACACTAATTTCCCCTAACAGCACTCGTAGCTCAGACTGTTTATCTCTTTCTGTTGGTGCAAGTGAAAGAAAGCCAATAATGTGGGCAGTAATGATGAATTTGAATTGTGACAGATATTTGGTGTTTTTCTCTAAATTGAGATAAAGCTCCTTTTGAGCTCCCTTCTACAACGTGGCTCGTATAAATGTGACTTATTAGCTCTACTGATCAAAAAAGCACTGATTACAGTTTAAATATCTTTACTTTATGTTTATGACAATACCACAAGCATATAGAAGTATCATTTGTATTACCATTTTTGTTTAGCTGCTTTTTAAACTGTTGGGATAAAAATTAGACTCTGGGGGTCCACCATAGTCTCTCCTATTAATGGAACGCTGATAGCACTATATCCTTGATCTGATGGAAATGTATCGCTCGGTTTCAGATGATATCACAACATTCTATTAGCCAATATTATTTATTAAAGATGGAGGGAGATAAAATTTATATTGTTAAAATGCAGATTTTAGTTTTAATATAGTGAGTTCTTGGGTCTAGTCAATCATAGAAATGATCAGATCCAACATTTGTGCGTTTATTTTTTGGATATTTCTTGGCAAAGTACAAGGTAAAAAGGAAATCTGTCTCTTGCGCCCCATCTGGGATAATGACGTCATCTCATTCTAGAATCTGAAAGTTACCGATTGTCATATTTTAAGCCAATTAATTATGCAACGTTTCGTCCTAGGCTTGTGATATAAAAATGTCAGTGATGTTTTGTTTTCATTATCTAATGGGTTCAAAATGGCCTCCAATTCATGTTATACCTACAGCCTTCAAACTCAAAAAACATTTATTCCTCAGTAGAAACCCCCTCCTGTGAATTACTGTTTGGCTTTTTTTGTGTTTTGTTTTTTTTTTAATTCCCACCGATGACTTGAGTGACACCATATTCTTTCCTAAAGGTGTTTCTGACTCACTCGCACGTCTGTCCCCACAGAATTATCCAGAGCTATGTACTGAGAGAGGAGACCGGAGCGCTGTCATCAGAGGCGTCAGACATTAACAAAGCCCACCTGAGTCGCAGAGGGGGCATCATGGCATCCCTGTACACCTCGCACCCGGCGGACCACGGCCTGACCCTTGACCTTTCGCTGGAGATCAACAGGAAGCTGCAGGCAGTGCTGGAGGACACTCTGCTCAAAAATATTACTCTGAAGGTGAGTGAGGCAACTGCCCCTGACATGGTTATATAAAACTAAGATTGCTCTTGAGAACCAACGGAATACAGTGTTTGAGTACAGACATAAAAATATCAGATGCACTGTAGATTTCTTGGGATTGGGTTTAATGGCACCTGAAATGTACCACAGTACCACCATTTAAATTAGACTTGGGCAATACGTCAATAAATGTATGTAGAAAAAGTCCATTTAGGTTTAAACCAACTGGATTTTGGCATTGGAACTGGCAACCCAAATGAAAGACTCATTTATTATAACATTATCAACGAGACCATCATATCCAACATTTTTGTCATAAAGAACAAATCGGCATTACAGTTGTCATCAGTAAGAGCTATATTTGATTTGAACATGTCTACCTCATATCTGGGGACACAGAGATGTCATGTTACTGGAATTTGAAATCAAAATCTTACATACGGTTCCTTTTAAATTGTTCCAGATCCAAGAATCAATAATTTTACTAAAGCCAGTGTTTTGCCCTTCTTAACCCCAAACATCAGACACACATTTTTATTAGAAAAATTGACAGATGATGCAAAAAATCAATGGTAATTGCTGCATGCCCTCCCTCAAGGTAACATATAAGGTTGGTTTGTGTGTTAGCCTTTCCAATATTTGATCCAAAGCTGTACCAATAACCCTGCTGATTGCCCTGGAGACAGAGAGAGGTGTTGGGATATATCCATACCAGATACATGTGCTGTCTGTGCAGTTTAGAGTGACAATGATAGCAACTATGTAATACAGCCAATAAGACATCATTTTAGCCACCAAGAACCCTGTCCAGTCACTAACAGACAATTTTCCCAATTATATGAAACCAAAGACATTTTGGAGAATAAATATGCCCCAGTTTGTCATTTCTTTCATTCATCACAAGATGCATCAGATTAAATAGATTTGCCCATAGAGCAAACAGTAAACAGATGTGGAGACAGTGTAAGGTTCTTGGTCAAGTTGGTTTTGCCACATAAACGTAATTAAAGTTGGGGGTATCTGTTCTATTAATGAGTCAGTTGTTTTTTTGTCCCCCATAGAGCGTATTGTAAATTCAGCACTCTGTGACAAAAGGAGACCGCTGCACTCGGTCTGCATCTAATAAAGTATTTCATTTCTGTTCAGTTCCTGAAAATTCGAGCCTGTGAATATAAACAATGTGCCAAAGGGTGTGTGAGAGCTATGAACTAGGAACTAGTTGTATGCACACTTCTTTCTTGTGCAGTTTATCAATTATGCTCTGAAACTCAAAACATCACTTAATTTGAATAACGGGTGCCTTTTATGAAAATAAGTGCATTACAGGAACAAAATTCCCCATACTGGTTTGTTTTCCACCATCGTACCAAATCGTAATCCCTATGCAAATGTGTCTTATTTTATGATCTGGGTGATGTAATCTGAAACTGATCCATCTTGGATGTAATTTTTGCAGTAGTTTGCACTGTATGCCAGTGACCACTGAGCCAATGGACAGCTGTGGACCATTACATGTAATTACTGAACCATAAAAAGTGCGGTCTATTAACATTTTGGCTAACATTTGCATATTTCAATTATGCGAGTTCCTGTACATGACTCAAAGCCAAAAATACACACAAAATGAATTCATTAAAGAAAAGGGACAAAGTAATCTCCCAGGTGTGCCTTTAGGCTCCCACATACTTTCATTTAAATTCTTCTTTTTACACTATTCCTTGTTCCTCTCCCCCCACATCACTGGCATTCCCTCGACAGCTCTAATGAGTCTGAATGCCTGTCCAAAACTCACCAATATAATGGCAGTATGTTGGATATGAAAGGAAATTACAAATATGTGGCAAATTCTAAGGATTTGGGGCACTTGGGTTGTCTTATAAAATATTTCAACTTCAGTACATTGAGTCGGCTTGATCTGGCTCTGTCTTTGGTTTGACAGCTGTCACGACACTGGGCTTGTCAGGTTGTCACTTTTAAGATGGATGACTTTTTTGAAAAACAATTCAAATGTTGGACTGTTGACGCAGACAGTTAAAGGGAAGAGATTCAACTCCTATAGAATCTTGTGTTCTTCCTCCAGGTCTGTTAACATAATGATTAAAAACAACAATTTAAACTTTTCTACATTTTTTTTTTTTTTGCAAAATGCTATTGTCTCTGAAAGTGCTGGGGACATGAGGGTTCCAAAGATTAAAATTATCTATATAGGACCTGTGTAAACAATTGTCTTTCTGATTATCTGCAGAGAAAATACCTTGTCTCCATGGTATTTATTTTAAACCGCAAAACAAGCAATTTAATTTGAAACACAATATTTGTTAAAGAAATTGCACTTAATGGTGTAATCTTTCTAGTGGAGGGCTGATCAACTGATTGTTTCCACTGAAATGTTATTGGTTTGCTTAGAATGTAGCACAGTATGACATTAAACTTATCCATCTCTGGCGGCGGACCAGAACAGTTACATAGCGCACCTTTAAAGTACGAATAATAATTTGGTCCATTAGCTACAACTGTGATTAATGGTAGTTGTAATTTCTTTTAATAATCTTTGTTTTTTTTATTAGATATAATTTTCGCCTTCCAAACTTGATGCAGCCTACGACCTTTTCGTAAAATGTAGTGTGGGAGTGTTTTTTGCCTGAGTCTTCTTTCTGAAGTTGAAAGTGATTGACAGTAAACAGGAAGTACTAATTAATGACAGTAAATCAACAGGCCTAAATTAAGACTTGGCTGCTTTCATAACGACTCTGATTTATTGACAACTAATTGACAAATGAGATGCAAGTGCAACTTCACCAAAATGTTTTGCATAAATTTCTTTTTTTTTTTTTAGGAGAATCTGCAGACGCTGGGGGCAGAGATCGAGAGGCTCATCAAACAACAACGTGATCCAGGCGACAATGCAAGACAGAAGTTAAATACAAAATAAAGAACCAGATATTTAAGGGAATTTAGTTTCATTCAGTTTCATAAATCACGTGAAATTTAAAACGTTAACATTAGTTTGAGTTTTGAAAGTGCCAGTAGCTTGTCAATTTGAATCTGGACATACTTGAACTGTCATCTGCAAGAACCAAATACTCTTCCAGTGGCTCAAGTCTGTCTGTGAAGAGAGCCTTGCAAAAATCTGCTTAAGAAATCACCTCCCTCCATCTTGAATGTACAGCAGAATAATCTACTTGGGAATGGTCACTACAAGACGTTTTAACCATTACAAATAAGTTCAGAGTTCCTTCATCGCAGCTCCTCTAAGTGGGATGCAATTTCCTAGCGTTCCCTCTACCTCTTTTCCCAGGTCCACCTGCCACAAGCCAAATGTATTCTTGCTTTTGAACTTGCCACACTCCATATGTGAAAAGAAGAAATGCATTTGTGGCTTTTACGCACCACCTCCATCAATATCCCCATTTTCTTTGTGCAGCACTTAAAAAGGACCAAGCAAGAAAAAAACAACTTCTGCAATGTTGAGTGAAGCCAGCTCCAGAAGTGTAGTCAGGCGCCATGTTTGTGAATGTGTGCAAAGCTGAAGGAAAGCTGACCATGTAATGTTAAAGTGTGTAAATGGTGAATGTTAATTTATTATTCTTTGTAGCTAAGAGAAATTTTATTTTTTAAATATTAATGATTATGCTTTTATTTTAATCATATCTTGATGATTTAAATATTTTTGCCTCTTTTCTGTTTTACTTCTGTTGTTCACAAATACAGGTCCATCTCAGTTATAGAACATTCTGAAAATGTTATTTATTTCAGTGCTTTAATTCAGTATGAAGCTCATGTGAAATAAATTGAATGTACGGTACACGGTCTTAAATTTAAGAGTTTATATATTTTTTACCAATTTCTGTTCATTCATTGGTTTATAGCATTTAGTAATGCTTAAAATGTTATGCAGAATAGGGATGCACTGGACCGATACTGGTATCTGATATCGGCGTAGATACAGAAAAATTAGGTGATTCGGATATTAGCTTCCAAATATCGTTTCAGCCAATATCCAATAATGTGAGACCATATTTACTGGTCGTAGTCGGCCCAGAAAGTCTTTTAATGTTTGAACCTTTATTTACACAGCTGTTCAGTACTTACTTGTGGGATAACTAAGCTACATAACACATTTGGATCAGTTTTATTTTATTTTTGTTTAGCGGAAATAAAATGCTGTTTTCAGTCTCTGCGCTGGTATATTAATTATATAATATTGGGTGTCGGCAGATACTTAAAGCTTTAGTATCAAATCAGTATAACTGAAAAAGCTGGATCAGTGCATCCCTAATACAGAACAAAAAGTGATTCTTGTTGCAAAAGCATGTGGTGTAAAAATCTAATAAAAGACCGTACAACTTGTTTGGCTGAATTGTAAAAGGAGAAAAATATTTGCACTTTTCCTTGATTTATAAAACATTGACATGCACTTGTTAGCACTAGTTGTTTGCATCTATGACATTTCACCATTAAGAAGAAAATGAAGTTGAGACTTTGTTGTGACTCCTCTTGCACTGTGTGTGATGATCTCTACGAGGGAAAGGGGCAAAAATGTTTTTATTCCTTTCAATGTTTTTTTTTTTCTATTTGTTGTTCAATAGAGTCCATCAAAAACAAGTCAAAGGGTTTGTAGCTGTAGCTCAGGAAAGCCAATAGAAAGAAAGAAATCTATCCTGGGACAAAGTGCAATTCTGTTCCTACCTTTATTAAATTACCATTTTATTTTCATGTTTTGTGTGGCAGAAAATTGTCTTTTCATGATTGTGAGTTTTGTGTTACGTGGTCTCTGCGTGCATGCTTACAATTTATGTGCCTTTTTAACCTTGCACAATTGTGTTTTGGCTGCCTGGGCTTGTGGACATTCTCCAAATTGACCCTAAAGTTTTGTAAAAGATTTTTGAACTACAAGCACGTACTAGCACATGCGGAGCTATACTTCCTCATTGCATTGACACAGCATGATAAGCAACCTGGTTTAGAAAGTGTAAGCCATAAGTATTTGATGTGATGGAAATAGCTGTCACAGAAGATAAGTCTCTTGCCTCTTTGTAGCTCAATCAGATGCTGCCTCTATGGGTCACGAATGGTTACTGGTCCATCTCCGTAGCTACACCTCAGGGCAGTGTAGAAATGAAGTGATAAAAGTTTCAAGGATTGAGGTCTTACAGCTCTTACAGCCTACCTTACAGTGCATCTGGTGTGGAATGCTTAATGTAGCAGGAACTGTTTAAACGTCCACATGACAAGAGGCTATGGTTCCTGGTTTTTTCATGTCTGGATGGTTTTTTGTGTACTTTTGTTCCTATCAACCCCAAACATGCACAGTACTAATCCTCCAGCATATTGGTTTTCTGTTGCCAAACAAAGAACTGGTCCAACACAAATGATAAAGTATACCTTACCAACCAGGCATAATGTAATAACCACTGATGGCGAAATTAACACAAATTATCTCTACTTAATTGGTGGGATATATTATATATTATTATATTGTTGCTTAAAGGTTTGTCTGCTGAGTCTCTGTGTTAAGAAGCTGAAAATTTGGCCAAAAAATGTAGTTTAAAGGAGGCATATAATGCAAAATCAACTTAAATGGGTTTTTAAGCTCAACAGTGTTCACTCATCATTGGCTTACTAAAAAATGTATATTGATAGATTCCTGCATGTTTGAGTAACTCAGAAATTTTCATCCACCCCCCTATCCAAAATGTAAAATGATTATATATTTATGTTGTAGTTCAATACTAAGTAACTGAAAAAGAGCATAACATGTCTTTCTCTAAAACAAGATTCTTGCCCTTGTGCCATGTTGCTATAGAAATCTACCAAAAGTGCCAGGTGCAGAGTGTGGGTTGTGATTGATAACATGGCTGAAGAAGTTAATGCAACGCAGATCACTGGGAAATACTGTCCCAACTATCTCATCATAAATATTAATTAATCAGGCAAATGATCAGAAAGCTATTTATTTGGCATCAACCCTTGGAGCAAATGAAACCAGGCTGTAGCTTTTGTCAGTGAATGTGATTTGTGTGTTTTGTATGTGTAATGGTGCTTCTAAGTAAAAGATCATGGAAACATTTTTGTATTTCAGTAGCTCTACTTACTACACCTATATCGATCAACTATACATGATTATTTTAAACTGAGTTATTGTTGGTTCACCTACTATTTATCCAGGCTTCAGACCACACAAATGAGGTTCCATGTGAAGTGAGCGACTGAAATCCTAGTTCTTCATAATATTTTACTGAGAAGCATCTGTCTGTATGTGTAATAAGTATGGCGAAAATGATTTTATGATCTCTCTTCTGTGCAATGATTCTCCCCCATCTGTTATGTGGATTAAACAAACTGTGATTATGTATACATTGTAGATATTGTTCTGTAAAAATATGACGATGAAACATTTTTAAAAACACTGATTCCAGGTTATGTTGTATATATACAGTGTCTCCAGGGAATAAAGGCGCCAACTCTTTTTGTTGTTGATGGGTGGTGTTTTTCTGCTAATAACTGTTGTCCTCTGTACCGCAGTGGCTTTAGTTACATGTCCGTGTGGAAAAGAGGTTGGACTTGGAGATGTGGAGATAACCTCACGCACGTCTTGTAGCCCACTTCAAAAGCAGCAGTGTCAGCAGAGCCGGAGGTCAGTGCTCAACGCTGCACCACTGTCAATCAAACCAGGGACACACTTGGACATGAAAACCACTTAGACCGGGGCAAAGAGACTAGAAAATTAGATCATTTCTCTTCTTTTTTTGTCCTGAAGGCTTTATTGGACAGGACTTGCGTAAAATGGGGAAAGAGCAGGATGTAGTTGTAGTAATGGAAAAAGAGCAGGTAGAGACATTCGGTCAACGCATATGAGCAACGCATATGAGCAACGCATATGGGCAACGCCTTAAACCACTACACTACAGTGAGCACAGGAGTTGTGTTACATGAAACAAATTTTAATCTCAATGTCTACCATATCCAATTTGTAGTTCAGTAGCTTCTTTGGGCAGAGAGCAACATGACATAACAAAGTATTTCATTCAATTTGACGTAAGTTGTAAGTACAAGTACACACTTAGGCAAGGCAAGGCCAGTTTATTTGTATAGCACAACTCGTCCACAAAGTAATTCAAAGTGCTTTACAGAATAACAAACACATTAAAATTAATTCAAAGTGCTTACAGAATAACAAACACATTAAAATCACAATACAAACAAATCAAAACATGAATAATCATCGTAAAATTAACATTAAAAGAGAAGAGTGCAGGATAAAAACCTTTCAGTCATATGCACAGCTAAACAGAACCATCTTGAGCCTGGATTTAAACGTTGTAGATTTAAACACACTTAGGCCTAATAGTATTAACAAGTTGTAAAATATTTGACTATCAGCAATAAATTCTATTGCTGGAGATCAGAAGTGAAAACGTATTATAATGTCAATGATTAGTGAATAAAATTACGTCAAATATGGTCAAATCTGTGTATTGTCAAATATTAGCTACAGTTTGTCATAATAAAAGTAGATGTGGGTTCTGGCTGCATATGGTACAGCATTTTAATCACCGTTCTGTCAGCTTGTGCACACCATATCATTAAGGCAGCATGTAAAGGAGTAGCCCATTAGCCTCAAACCAGTCTATAGCATAACATCAAAAGCCTAACACAAGCCTCGCTGTCTTTGCTGATATTAAAATCACTGATGCCGCTTTGGTTGAACACTCAGGTACACCAACCTCATGAATGTGCACACAGCCCATTTGTACTGTTCTTGGCTCTGATTCCAGATAACAGGGAACTGTACCAGAAAATTTGTTTTCAGAACAAACGCGCAACTGCTGTAACAGGGCTTGTTTTTTCTCGAATTAATCTAAAAAATCTATCTGTTATTAAAACTCTAATTAAATTCTTACTTTATGGTCAAACAGTTCATTTAATTATCTGCCAGAGAATGTATATTGGTAATTTGCATAATTTGTAATATTGATGATGATAGGATTATCTAATACACAACCCTTTTTCCTTGTTCCAGGTCTCCAATATGCATCTACTGTAATTTGTCATTTTAGATGCAAACAAATAAAAACAATAATAATGATGTTGTTTCTCTGACAATTTGAGCATGTTTTGTAAAACTGGAGAGGCTAGGGTCTCAAGGAAATTGGAAATTGCAAAAAATAGAGTATAATTATTTGCGATTGAGACATTGCGAAACAGAGAACATTCACTTGTTGTGCTATTTTGTGTTAACTTTGGGTAATTAATTAATACTATAATGATTTTTACATATGTTATTGACCCCCAGCTATATAGCTCAAAACAAGCCATTCATTTTAGTCACATTATTTGCATGCCTTTTAATATTTGTTCATATCCTGTGTGTTAAACCGTTAAAATGTCACCTGTGGATGTAACATCACTCTCTGGCATTCTCTATTATCTTTCCCACGCGTGCACATTTGGAGATTAAGACAAAACTCCTCCAAACCAGCTGATAGCACCTGTCGTCAAAATAACATCATTTAACTTGAAACCAAATCCATCTTTCCTTTTCAATAGTCCCAGCTCATAGACGGAATATTTCCTATTTACCTGCGGCTGCACTGACAGGTTCAAATATCCAATTCAGGCCAGTATAAGGGACAGTCTATTTTTAGCTCAGTGATAAGGAATCCGCTTCAGATGGCCACCCTTCATTTTACAAGGCATCGCTCTGCCCTTTAGACACGGGATCGTAATAGTAGCTCACCAAAATGTGTGAGTCTATTTGAGTTTTCTACCTCCTCATAGAATCATATGTAATATTAAGATAAATGTAATGTGAAAAAAACGCCTACTCCACTGCTGAAGAACTGTTACTTAAAATGTAATGTCTCTGTACTACTACTGTACTACTGTAAAGTTTACTTAATTGGAAAGCAAGAAGTACTAATGATACTTAAAAATCATTCTGCTGTATATATTTATGTTTTTGCATCTTCTAGTATAATCACGGTACATTATTACCACTATAAACTACTACTGTACTGTTACTACTGCTACTACAGCAACTACTAGTGTTACTATTACTACTACTTCTACTACTACTACCATTACTACTACTACTACTACTACTACTACTACTACTACTACTACTACTGGTACAGCTACTATGTTTCTACTGTCGCTATTGCCAATATTAGACTACGACAGCCCCTACTATAATTTGCCACCCACTGAGACTTATATCCAAATTTATTTTACTTTTGGATGAAAACTGTACTACTTCATTAAAAAATTCAAATACTCAATTTACATTTTGGGGCGGCTTTTTCTTGCCATGTGTAATTTTAATCTTCTCTCCCCCGTGCGATTTTTCTCATTTAAAAAATTAGGCGGCTTCTTGTCACGTCTCCCTCCGAGATGAAATTGGGAAGTTATTTCCTCAAGTAGTGCTCCGATACATTAGACTGTAGCACCTAATTTATTTTTACCTCACGGGTCACGCTTTGGGTTGCAACTTGGATGATTAAAAATTATTTCATCCCCTCCTCAGCTCCTTAACATGGAACACACACGATGTTTTATCTGACAGTTTCAGATTCTCTTTTTAAATGGTATAGGAAGCATGCAAGTGTGAAAACGGTGGTAGGATTTGTTCACAGTCATTGCTTTTTGTCCTCCATTTTGATTTCCTGGTGGCTTCGGGAGCACTGAGGTAGAAACATGTAGTGGTCAGCACTCAGGGAGGAGATGTATAGCTGATAAGGTGGACTGCAGAGGTCACCTGCCGTGTTGGACAGTGACCAATTGGGTTATTTTTTTTACTGGCCTTTCGCTGAAGAGGGGCAAAACCTTAACACTGTAAGACCCTCCCACAATTTTCCAAATCATCTGATCCGTCTAATGCTAAAGTTATTGAGGTTGACTTCATGCATTAGGAATTAGTTGGATCTAGAATAGGGAACAAACAAGGCGACATTTGGCAAAGGGTTGTAGCTGTAAATGTTTGCATGTGCGATGTGGGGAGTACGTGTCTAGATTCAAGCTGATAACAGGATATTACTGGACCAGATGTGATGTCATTGTGTTGGCAACTTATTTACAAAAGATCTGAGGTTAAAATTAGTTCAGTATCATTAGTCAGAGTTTCAGAAATAGGCCTATAGCATGACCCTTTCCTACCTGTGTGGTCTGTATTTTACACTGTTTTGGTCTTCAAACGTGGACCCAAACCCCAACTGAAACATAGGATTGATAATCTTAGGTTTGATTAGGTTTGATTAAGTTTAGTTAGATTTAGTTATTCGGAACTTAATGTTAAGAATAATTTAGTTGTGGTTGATTCAATACCAAAATTTTGGCTGCATGTCTTTAAAAAGAAGCCATTTCTTCGACTTAGATGCCCTGGGGCAGGCTGACCGAGATGTGAATAGAGATCAACCAATACAGATTTTTTTCATGGCCGATGCTGATACTGATTGTTTAGCATCCAGAGCAAGTGATGGCCGCAAAACACTGCCGATATTTTTGGACCAATTTTGATTACTTTCCCCAAATTATGTAATTTTTTTGCCATAGACCTATAAGAGAGCAGTATAGTCACATTTTGTGCAGTTATCTCTGGACACTAAAGTGTTCAAATAATGCTTTATGTGTATTCTTGTGCTGGAGATTGAAGGCCAATAGCCGTTATGCTATAAAGTGCAAATATCGGCCCAATATATCCGTCTATGTCTAGACGTGACTCTTCACTAGTCACGCAGTCACACTAATACATCATATAAGCCAGAGGGAAGCACAGTGGTAGTGAAACTGACTGCAGCAATGTAATCATTAACCAGTGAGCTGTTACTTAACAGTTAAATGACTATTAATGTGAGTTTAATTAGTAACGCATTATATACTTATACTAAAGCAATACTCTTTACATAAGCATTCTTATTAATGCGTTTGAAAACCAGGCACAGCATTTATGTGAGAAAGAGGTCACATCACATTATTCAGTGCCGCATGGTTAAAGTAGTACAAATGAAAAGCCCAGCTGTCATTTTAAAAAACAAATGCACAGGATGCTTTTAAGCAATAACAGCAGAATGGTGCCGGCATATGTTACATAAGATTGTGCTTATGCCTTACATCAAGGACAATGTCTATTCATGAGTTGTTTGTATAAGTGTCTAGGTAGATTTGCCCCTCTATAATAGAAACAAGCCATAGTCCGACAGATGGAGGGTACAAGGCGCCATATTCACACGGGAAATAAAGCAGATGGACCTACGAAGGGGTGCACCTGTTTTTGGCAACGCACCTCCAACAATCTCAATGGGATTTAGACTGAAACACCCAGGGACTTTTTTCTTAGTGTGTGCAGATAGGGTTGTGCAATTAATTGAATTTTAATCAAATCGATATTCCAAATCCTCAATGAACAGCTTGGGGCTTTTTAATTGGGTCAGCAGACAATAGTGTGGCAGTAAAAGCATGTTGTTTGGAGCAAAGTTCAAATTAAAATTACTTTTTGTGTGTGAAATAGCACTCGACTCGAGAGCATTAGATTGTTGTTTTTTTTTTGTTTTGTTTTGTTTTTTTAATTGAGGTTTATATAAAAGTCTGTCTAATCTATGTTCAAGCAAAACTCACAAGAAAAAGGGAACAGGAAAAACATGAAACATTTTGTATGCTTTGGGATTATTTGTTTAGTCAAATGTGATGTTTTTTTTTTCCATAACTGCACAAATTGTACTTTGAAAACAGGTCCATGTATAAGCAGATCTACATTTTGAAAAAGGAATCTGCGAACCATGATGAGGGCAAAATGTCTTTGTACTGTTGTTGCGTCCTTTGGCAAAACACTTCTTTCTGTATTATTGGTGGGGGCGGAGGGGCCAAAGGTGTGGATTGACTAAAAGTGGATTTGGAATTGGCAGCAACTTTGTCAGTTTGTCAATCACTAGTGAGTTTGAGTGCCTAGAATAGCTCTACTTATAGCACATAGTCACATGTACAACACCATGCAATGCACATTGGGATGAATGACAAAAGTATTGAATTAAAGAGTACCTCTGTTGTTATAAGCACACTCGGCGGCGCTGCCAAATCCGCTTTGCATATCAGATCAGTTGGCGTCTGATTGGGTTGTGATTGTTCACTGTAATCAGTTGTAATTATCTCCAGGTGTTGACATTTTAGGAGCTTCCAAAATAACTTAGAAGAACTTTCTCAAACTCTTCTTGCAGGTTCTCTTTTATTTTTAATTAGCTTCATTCAAATGGC
>JACM01040098.1:0-21842 GCA_000787095.1 Periophthalmodon schlosseri
ACTTTGCATTGCATTATTCATTCACTCCTCATAGGGGTGGTTAGTTAAACACATACCACATCCATGCATGTCTTTTTTCACACTGGGGTGGGTTAAAATAAGTTTATAATATTTATAATAAGAGTGTAGTGTTAAGCAGGGTTCTTAAATTTTAAACTTGTGTAATAGGGCAAAGTGGTGATTTTGACGCTTCTTAGACTCTATTTTTGGGTAATGGTGGCACATTTAATGAGTCACATCTCCCCTGTGTAAGTGTTAGTCACTTCCTAGTTTTCTATAATACTTGACCACAGTCAGTTAGTCTAATTCACACTCACAGAGGAGGAAGAAGCATCTCTAAGCACCATGGCAACTGCAGTGACATAAGCTAATTCTGATGAGAATCACTATGATCACAGGCGTCTTTATTCTGGGCAAGGAAAGGTTGGTTTTGATGGTTTCATTTTATTTTTTTTTTAATGGCTTTTGGTCCATGTCACAGTCCTGTATTTTTTTTTTACAGCCGGCATTGTAGGCAAGCCTATAAAGCTTTACTGAGCTCCTTTAAAGAGCAAAATAATCCCAGTGGAACTTTCTTGTAATATGTTTAGACCTACTGGTGTCACTGTACTATCCATGATTAGGCTAGGCCAAATAATTTACTGAATATTTGCTTAATATTTTTAACCTTAATAAAGCCTCAACCTTAAGATCAGCTATTACAACTCCCACCCTGGTCAATGTCTGTTCATCAGTCAATCAGTCATGAGTGAGGGCAAGTACAAAGAGACTCTTTGATAGTTATGGTGGACTCTTGAGCTATACACTTTTCACACTAATGAGTGATCACTGCAATGGTAAAATTGTACTTGAGCTGATATACAATAACATATCTATATTCTATATACATATATTCTGCTCATTTGCCCTTTGAGTCTGTAAGCACCAACAATGACGCACTACTGCTCTCTACTGGATTTTGTCTTTTCTACAGTCTGGTGGTAGCCCCAAACTCAAACAGAATTCCCAACAGTAGCCTTTCCATCAATATTTATTGATCGTAAACAATTACATTTATTTTCGTATGTGAAGGAGTTAGGCTGATGCATGAACTGCATGGGCTGGAGTTCATTTCCATTGTTGTTGTTTAACCATTGAATGAAAATTAAATGAATGTCTGAGTCAAAGAGTTGTCTCTGTGGTGGATTTTAATACTTCGCAAAAAACAATAATCATTCAGTGATGCCCAGAGTGGGGCGCGCCCTATTACCCACGTTTTCTTCGGCCGTGAACACAACACTGCGCTGTTGACCCGGATGTTTTCATCACCGTTCTCCAGGCAACGCTAGTGCTATCGCAGTCTTCTGTCTTTTTAATAACCAAGCACATCTCTACAACCTGTTTCTGTTCCTCAAAAATGGTATAGTATAATATAACGCAGGCTTTACTTTCCTAAAATAGTTTTTGTAACTGTGATCGTAGCCTTTATATGTAGCATCAGTAATGCTAACACAGAATCGGGCGTTGTCAGATTAGCTAGCCCCTCTTTGTGCAATATGATCCATGTTATCTTAAATTAAAAAGCTAATCATCGCTTAGTCCAAATGTGTTTTTCCATGTATCCCAGTGTTGCAGTTGTATGTCACGTTAAAGTGTGTAATGCTGTGCTGTTCTCTCAGGCTGAAGTAGAGGAAACGTTAAAAAGGATTCAGAGCCAAAAAGGGGTCCAAGGAATTGTTATTGCCAACTCAGAAGGTAAGATCAAGTTTTCACGTTTAGCATAAAGCTTTGATCTTTATACTGTATTATTAGCGTTAGCGCTGTCTGTAGTTCTGACAATATTTGCAGGGCGTAGCCGCTTACTTTTCCCCCACATTTGATTCAGTGTTGTGCAATGTTTGTTTCCATATAATTTATGTTAAAACCATTTTTTTCCTGTATATTATGTATTGATGATTACAGCCTTGTCTGTATTTTAAATGCACTTGTCATGTGGTTATTCCTTTTCTGGATACAATGCATGCTGTTATCTTGGTTGCTGTAAGCACAGGCACTGCTCAGATCAAAATCCTCTAAGGGGGGAAAATACAACAATTAGTTTATTATTTTTCATTGACAATCTTAAATCGTTATTTGCAGACAAGCATTTTTCGCTGTCTATCACATGACCCATCTAAAATGATGTATTGCTAAATTTCCAGGAATCCCTATCAAGTCAACACTGGACAATTCCAGCACAGTGCAGTATGCAGGTCTGATCCACCAGCTGTTACTGAAGGCCAGGAGCACTGTCCGAGATATTGACCCACAGAATGACCTCACCTTCCTCCGAGTCCGCTCCAAGAAAAACGAGATCATGATAGCACCTGGTAAAAAAAATAAAAATAACAATAATAGTTGTTCTTAATAATAATAATAATTATTATTATTATTATTTTGTACATGATTGAATTCATCCTTGTATTAACATATTTTTTTCTCTCCACAGATAAAGACTACTTTTTAATAGTGATTCAGAATCCTTCAGACTGAAATTATTTATAGACTGCCACAAAATATGCTGGTTATCTTGTAATAGTTAGCTTCTTTATCACAACAAACTGATTTATAAACCACAGTTGAAGGGATATTTCAGTAAGGTTTGATGGCCTGTATGTACTCAGTTCTCTACTGAATCTGGAATATTTATTTAAACTTGTGGGTACTCTTGCATTCCTAAAGTCTATTCTGCATTTTTCTTGTTGCAACCTTAAAACTCACAAGCTCAAGATGAAAACAGGGATGTGATAATTACTTGTTCACTGTGCATAATTTCTTCTTCTTCTTCAAAAAAGTAATGTATGTATTTACAGTTTTCCCCTACAACATCTCATCTACTGTGCTTGGCAAGCATCACAATAGCTCTCATGATCTAACACAATAAAGAATGGTTATGCTATCTTTTGTGAAGTTCTTGAGAAGGGTTTTAAGTAGTGACAGTAGACACTTAAAATGCATTTCCTGAATATAGAATGATACATAATATCTACCACAATTAATTAATTGAATTTAAGTCTTTTTTTTTTTAACTGAACTTCATAACATGTGTTAATATAGCTCGGGATGGAATATGCTAAGCTCTTCTGGCCAGATGTGCAAAATATCTATAGAAATACATTTGCAGAAATAAGGTAAAGTAAACAAAGGAGCCCTGGAATCACCCAATAAGCTCAGTAAGGGTCAGTGGTGGTAAATGCTTTTACCACACTTTAGTGTCAGAATATTATTGAATGAACGCTGTGTCACTTTTCCTGTTATTGTATATGGAGAAACCAAAAAGCTCAAATAAAATGAATGAAATGCTATCCTTATGTATTTCACATCTTAAAATCTCCATTGGTTAAACTTTAGGCTAACTGAAAATGTATATGTGACGACACAATTCCGTGGTCTATTTAAGAATGATGTTGCTATAACAAATCTGCAAACTGGACTCGTGGTTCATACCACCAAATCAAATGGCGCATTTGAAGTCGGCGGGGCATAAGGGTCACATTGAAAAAATGAATTATGCGGACACTGTGAGAATGAAGTAACATTTCGACATTAGTTGTAATTTAATGAGAATAAAGTCAAAGCCCAGTTCCCCAGTACAGGGTCTGGAGCACTGTGTCCACCTCGTATCCATAGATGTTCCAGGTAGACTGCGTAAACATGAGCTGCCACTGACTGGTTGCGCACGGCTGCACAAGCCCATAAACAAGTTTAAAGAATGGTAGAAAGCTCAAAGCCAAAGGAACAGATTAATGATGGAAATCGCGTCAAGACTCCTACATCTGTATTTGGCTGTGGATCGGAACACGGTCAATGTCCTGCCCAGGAACACTCAGCTAGGCGCAGGGGCTCATGGGGGTCATTCCCGGGGAAATGATTCAACAGTTGTTAATGTTTAAAAGGCCAGCAATATAAAGTTCTACATCCATCGTACGTTTTTATTTAAGCTTTTAACTCAAATGAGCTCCATTTTTGCAGATTTTTTAAAATTAGACTCCGTCGTACATGCCCCCCAATCCAATAAAAAACGAATTCAGTTGGAGCGACGTCTACTGACCGCAGACTTACTGCAGCTACGTGGAAACCTATGGCCTATATTACGATAATATGTGAAACACTCTCCTTTATTACTTTAAACACACTACATGCAGTTAAAAATACATTGACAATTAATTAGACCGTGCATTTTTTTTCTTTGACCTACTGCATATACCTGCAGGAGGCACTATAACACTTATTTATAACTGAATCCAACAGCTCCACTAAAAGAGAACGGAAGGGAAAATTATTATAATTGTTATTATAGATCTTGGCCTACAGGGTATTTTTGTGGCAAGGTAGCCTGATCTGTCTCTAACAAGTGTGTCTCATAGCACCTTCCAAACAAGTCAGAGTTGAAAATATTTGATTTTAGTTCAGACTAATTGTAGAGCTGTAAAACCAGAATACCCAGATTATATCTGACTAAAATCAGGCTTACATAAGCGTACAATTTAGCCTATTTACTTTTGACACTTAACAATCTCACAGGTGGCCACTGTAACCACATAAAACACACAGATCACGCCCTGCCTGAAGCCTATTTCAGCCTATACTTGTTTACAAAAAGCCTATGAATATACCATGCACTTAGACCATATCCCAGATTTTTTTAAAATCATTTTCTCTTTGAATATGCTCAAAAATCATTATTCTAAACAGACTCCAAATTCTCCTCAAATTGATATTAAACCACCAGTGGTGGATGAAGTACTCAGCTTTGTTACTTAAGTAAAAGTACAGATACTGGAGCATACAAATAAATAAATAAATAAAAAAGTAAAAGTATCACATGAAAAAATCAACTTATAAAAGTACTGAAGTACTCATTGAAAAATGTACTTAAAGAGTAAAAAGTAAAAATATTTCTCCCAGATTCTGAGATCTACTGAAGCTTCAAATGTAGTGATTTTGGTAGAGATTTGTGCTGAATTTTGTTCAACAGAAAAAAATTGAATTAATATTTTTTTCCTAGTTGTTTTTATTTGTATATTTTAGTTTGCTCAAACCACGAGTGTGGTAAACCCTCAGCCTTAGTAGAAAGTACAGATACCTGCTCTCAAAAGTAGTGAATTAAAAGTAAAAACTGTCCAATTTAAAATTTAATTAAGTAGATTAAGTACAGATACTTAAAATGTATACTACTTTACTACTTTTACTTTGTTGCATTCCACCTCTGTAAACCACATATAACCAGTGTCATAGTATCATGCTGAGGTGACTCCTCCAGCACCACTGCAGGAAACTGCGTCAGATTATCTATTTATTTTGCTCATTTTGGATTATCATCTGGTAAAGAATGAGATTATGCCTATGGGTTCATATAGATGTGACTGAGACATTATCTTGCTGTGACCTGTTCACTGTCACAGAGGACACATATTAATCACATGCTGTGGAAAGAGGCAGCAAGCTGGGACCTGTCTGACCCTTGGCCTGAAGCTTGTATTTTCTTCTTTCTTTCTAATATATAATCAGAGCACATTCATATATTTGATTTGACATATTCCCCCTTGTCAGCAGGTGTGTTCCCACGGCCCTGCCCACCCCACAAGGCTACACAGTGCACCTCAGACGTTTACCTACCTCTTGAGTTTGTAGCCTTTAACCTGACCATGCATGGGACAAAATTAATTAGCCATTATGTATAATTTTATTTTTTGTGTGTGTCATTGGTCCAGGACTTTTACTTCTAAAACTGGTATTTAAGGGGTTAAAATTAGATGAAAATATTACTTTTTTTTATCTATGTAATGGATTTAAGTGAATAAAGACCTTAAAATAGATTAAAAAAAAAATAATAGGGTGTGCTTTAGTGTGGTACTTTCTTATAAGGGATGTTCATGTCACACGTTAAACTGGGTGTTGAAGGGTTAAAGCTGCTCATTGTCTTGTGTTGGCGTTATTCAGTATTATGAGTCTATTTTTCAGTTTCTGAATGCATAATTAAAATGGTAGAAGACGCTAGTTATTTGGTTATTACCAAAGCCACAATGCAGCTTCTATCCATCATACACAACTTGCATGTGAACAGCTGATTGTCCAACAATAGATCTTTTGTGTGGTTTATTTTAAATTCATCCTTCTAGTTGGCATTTTCTGTGGTGAGGAAAACGAATAGAGTGTGGACAATGGGCAGTCTCACACGTATGAGCTGTAACCTTTAGCTGTGAGCCAAAGCGGCTTCACCAGAGCTGTTCTGTCAGAGCAGTGGGAGGACAAGCTTCGTCTGTGAGCTTGGTCTGCAAATCAAGTTGAAAAATCATTTGTTAAAGTATTTGTAAGCACATTATAAGACTCATTATACATGCCATGTAAATGCCATGTAATCATACTTCTGTCATTCTGATTCATTCTCATGGATCACCAAACCTTGCATGATTTGAAACCCTCTCAGTCTCGCTAACAGAAAAGGAACTGTAGTCAGAGACGCAATAAGGATTTAACAATTTAACTTAAAGGTCTAAGTAAATAACATTTTACATTCTACCGTCAGCACTTAGTTTGGAAACAGTTACTGTCAAGAAGAAAATATCTGTGTATTTCTCCTCTTCTAGAAATAACCCTCATAATTGGTCATTACTTCCCACATGTGTACAGCTTGAAGCGATAATACATGCAATTAAGCCATGTGTGATAAATGAACAATACTATACAATCACCAACCACCAACACTCACTTCTCAAACTTGGCCTTCTATTTTTAATAACTTTGGCATAGATGAATGCTACAACTACACTCAAAGAATATAAAACCAAAGTAAATGCTTTTGTTGTATTTTTGACTTTTTAACACTAATCCTATGATGAATCTCCTGGTGGTTCTCAGTAGTTTTTAGGGACAAAGGCCAGAGTCTTAAGTGTCTTTAGTGAGCTGCGTTCATTCACAGCACAGCCGGCCCTGTTGTGTTCGCTTCACACTGACTCCACTCTGCCAGCACTACGGACTCATTATGTAACCAAGGCTTCACCATGAGTGACGTACAGTGTCCTCCTGACTCTGCTGTTTTTGTAAGGACTTGAAAAGACACACAAGCGGCAGGTACAAAATAATGCTCCAAATATTTATACATAATGCGCACAGAATTGAGTTACACTGAGAAAATGGATGCTATACAAATACCATAGATTGTGTGTCTAGTAGTTCACATGTCCATTTATGAGTATACAGTGAAAGTTTACACCAGTTTAAGGCAGGATGACCTTATAGTAGGTTCATGTATAGCTCATTATTCCCTTTCTCTCCCAGTAAGATTCACTACATTTGGATTGATTTGTGAAATTACAGAGCTGCCTTGTTAACTTTATATTTGGTATATAATGAAAAGAAAAAAAAAGTTCAAATGATTACTGCATCAGACAATTTTACATAAGAAGTGCATGTTGCTTATACAAGCAAATGGACATAGTTATAAATCCTTTATTCCACTTGATGGCTGAGCATCAGCCAAATCTGTTGAGGAAGCAATGCTAATGCACCTGCCAGAATAATCAGTGTTAAGAGTTACTCTTGTGATCCAAGGCTAATTATTTCAACTGAAATACAAAAACTGACCTTTCAGATTTTTGATAGAGTGCTGCATTATGATATAATTGGTAAACTTTTTTAAAATAAATCCCACCAGCCTTCTGAGAGAGACAGAGCAAAATGAGCATGGGCTATGCAATGCAGTGCTCTGCTTGTGCTTGGACAAATCAGCCAAAAAAAGTGTCGGTAATGGTTCCTTTTTGACCTGTAGACTATTACCTTGCACAAAGATTGTTTTGTGCCAAAATGTAGGTTAGAGAAAATCCAGTTGCTTTTTTGTCATAAATATTATTTACTTTAACAAAAAATCCATGATCACAACATTGGTGATATTGCCACTGAAGTTGCAGAAAACCTGTTTATCCACCTGTGCTGTAGGGTTCCCCCTATAGCCTGCCCTTATATAACATATTGATATTGGTCCATTTCCTTTGTCACATTGTATCCAAATCTTCCCTTGTCTCCATTTCAATGTCAAAAGTGAAGTGCATTGTTTTTTAATTATAGCACTTTGTTGACTCACCGGCTTCAGCCAACCACTCATTTGAGCAAACAGAGGCCTGGAGGCTGTTAGTGTTACAAGGCTGATACCAATAATGTGACTTTTCTCCAATGTGTTACAAAGCATGACTCAGCTCAGACCCATGACCAATAACTACAACAGGAAGCAGCACCTTTTAGGGCCTCAGGTTTATATGCTACTTTACTGGTCAAGTATATAAAGAAAAAAGAGTAGAAGAAATCGTCAAATGGATTTATGAGTATGAGGAGGTGGCTCTTGATTCCCAGAAGTGCCTCAACGTGAAACGTGTCAGCTCTTAGTGTTATTGGTTATCATTGAGTGACAGTTTCATCAAATGTGTGTTATTCCACAAAAACTATAACCGTTGACCTGATAGAGTTCACTGGAGTTCATAGCAACATTAATATTCAATTTCATCACATTTACAGTTTGGGATTTGCCACTATAAGAATGTACACAAAGATGCAATTTATCCATATATCATTTGTTAACATGAAAACCTGTAGTATAAAATAACAATTTAACAAACTAAAGTCCATCCAAATTAAAATAAACACTTTCAATCTTCATACAATTTCCATAGAGGTAAAAACACATGGAAATCTGTGAACATGGGTTATTAAACTTTTTGGTTCTCTTTTATAGTGTAGTTATATATTTACCATTTACCATGAGGACAGTAGTTTCCCATTCAAAAGATATACTATTTTGTTATAAATTGTTAATCGCATGGCAACTACCATAATTTGTAATCATTTGAAAACTCATGGATACAGTAAGTATTAGCAGTAGTAGGCCTAGTATAGTAGAGGCCAAAGTGTAATGTTTGAGTTAAAGAAAGATGTCTGTCCGGTGTGACTACTTTGTTCCACTTATCTCATGTATGTAAATCTTGTCAGAGCACGGGGCCTTTCCTTATTCAAACACAATGACGATGTCAAACAGCAACACTTGAGTCTGTTTGCTCTCACTTAAACTAATATTAAACATGATCATTGCGGCCTGAGATGTTTATCATTGTCACAAGGATGTCTCGGTCTCTTTACATGGTCTAACCTTTTGACCCAGGGATTGGGGAATATAACTGTGGGGGTTTTGAGGAGCATTCAGTATGTTTATAAAGGTTTATAAGTAGGCCTAGTGTTTGGCATTATATAATTAGAGAGATTTTTAATTATGATTTGATTAGTCACCCAGGCCAGCCCCAGTTGCTATTGTGTCAGGAAATGGAGATTATAACATTTAAACAAACTCTAATTGAGTCTGTCTATAAACAACTGTCAAACTAAAAGCACAATTCATTTATAACAAAATAATCCTTTAGATAGACTGTGATTCATGGCCAAACTCACTCACAAGGACAAAGTTATACACAATAAGAAGAGGTCTGTTTAATCCCTCAGTCGTCCAGGTATGATCCATAGTGAAAGAAAAATTCAATTCTGTCAACTGGACAGACGAAACGTGTGAAACGTCTTCACTCTAAAAACTTTTTGTCCAATTGACAGAATTTTTCTTTTACAATAAGAAGAGGTTCAAAATTACGATTGTTAGTATTATAGGGCACAATAAGGAGAAATCTCTATGTGAAATCAGGCAGAGCAGTAAGGGAGTAATGGGAGCAGCTCCTGACCTCACTGCAGCCAGGGCGCCAGATCATTACTCCTCTCCATGTGTCAAACCAGGAATAGCATGTGCATAATCATTTTATAAATTACTAGGTCAGAGCTCCAGTGGGATGAAGTGGAATTTATGCAATGAAGATGAAAATAATATTATCATACAACTAATTTTAGATTTCTGTGATCTTTAATTCCTATTGTTCAAATGGTGGCATGGTTCTTTATTGATTCACACGGGTCAGTTCTGTTTGCTTATAAATTGGACTTAGATCATACTGAAGTATACAAGTATGAATCTTTGGGCCTGTTGAGGTGGCAGTAGCAGAAAACTGTACACTTGTAACAGAGGAGGACAGAGACAGGAAGAGAATCTCAGGGGACTGTGCAGAGTAGTGTTTCACATCATGTGACTGATCTTATCCATGAAAGTATCACCCCTATAGGTAGACAGCTATCGTCAGTATAGGCTACGTATTTATTATCTTCAGTAATGTGCGCATTATTTCAGCAGTCACTGTTATTCTATTGGTTAAAGATAATAAGGCTAAAAGTATTCAGTAAACAAGCAGATAGCTCTTTGCCCAAAGCTATAGATTCTATTTCCTACATGGATTTGCCATCATAAAATGAGCAACAAATCTTTGAAATGTTCGTTTGTTTTGTTAGAGTTGAATTCCAAAACGGATAATGTCCTATAGGCTAGTAATAAGCTTAAAGGCGAGCTTTTCTGAGTGTTGTCTACAGCGGACAGACCAGACTGACGAGAGCATTAGAGGGCAGGGGGAGCGCTAAGTGGGCGGGACCTTTCTAAAAGAGCCAATGGCGTGCAGGTAGCTCACAGGTGAGAGTCGCGCGCACACTGTTCCTGCGCACGGACACGCACTACGCTGAGGCAGAGCAGAGTTGTTCGCCTGTTCACTGAGGCTCCTGGGATTCCACAGAACAGACGAGCAACTGGAGAAGCCAGGACCATTACAGCTCACACAGGACGCAGCTCTTTTTGTTTGGATTATTTCCTGCTTTGCCGCTTTGAGCTTCACGCAGGGCGGTGTGTGCGTGAGACACATCACATTGATCTTTTTCATAGTTTACTTTTGGTTTACTTCGGCTCTTGACAAGTATTGTTCCAGTATCGTTTACTGATATCCGCTTTTGTTTTCTACGACTCAGAATGGAACTTTTCTTTTGTTTATAATCATGTTTATACAGAAGGGGTAGTTTCTTCATACCTGTAGCGTCTTGTTTCTTAGTTAGTTGGACTTTTTGAACTGTTTGGACAGATGATGATAAGCTCCGAGGGGCTAAGGCCATCTTCCAACGGCCGAAAGCCGCTTGGGAAGCTCGCGTCGCGGCTGGAGGAGGTAAAGAACCCGTGGCGACAAGGCTCCACTCTTGAACTAAGCCACAATGAAGCTGCACGTCTGGCTACAGACGCACTGCTGGAACACGGGGAGAAAGAGTACCGCCGGGTTTTGGCCGAGGAACGGGAGGTTACGTTCTTATCCCCTTTGGAGATCCGCTATATTACGCAGCACGCGGCCAAAGCATGTTTGGACTCCAACGGTACCGGTCCCAACGACCGGGACTTTGGGGATGGGGATGCAGTATCGGAGCTCACCTCTGGGACATATTTTCCCATGATGTCAGACGAGGAGCCCCCTATGCTGGAGCTGGGTTGGCCCGAGCCGCCTGCGCGCTATGGACCGTCCGAGACGCAGATCTACTTCCAGAGAGACAAGTCCCATAATGTAAAGGACCTAATAAGGTCTCTTATCAACAAGGCAAAGAAGGTAGGGACAGTAGTCTGTACGAGTTGTATGTATGTCCCACACAGATCTCTTACACTGCCTCAAGACCGTATATATAGGCCTATAATGAATACACGCATGTGCTGTTCATCCCATACCCCTGCCCTCCAGAACGGAGCTTAATACAAGTCACAGAATCTTATGAACAGAGCACACACTATAAATAGCACAAGGCTTAGATTAACTGTTGACGATTAATGCATTAGCAGAAGTGTCAGCCCCAACAACACAGAACGAGAAACGCTTTATAAAACTTACTAATGGTCTACTGTTAGCCCACTACACTATTACAAACAGCAGGCTTCTGTAAGCCTACAACACTAGTATGGTTTGGGTATATATGTGCACATCATTTACACGATGACACAATGAAACAAATCATGCATTCAAACTTACTCCACTGCAATGTTTTGTAACTCATTGCTCATGATTAGGCTTACCCATGTGTTTCTGACCTGTGGTAGTAAATTATTGTCAGTCTCCAGTGGTTTCCACTTTGTTTGCTTACAAACAAATTGACCCTGCTTCATGTTTGATCTCTCTTTATTTGCTCTGAGATGACGACCTGCCCCACACTGTTCACACTAAGTGATGCTGTAAAAACATGATTTTCTTCAAATGCCCTGTTATGACACTCACTTTGAACCTGTCTGGGCTCAATGCTACAACAGTTAAATAAGAAGACAGTTGGTGATTTGGCAGAACGTCCAGCACACGCTGCATGAGTCACGTCTTCACAGACACCTCTCATGTATTAATAAATCATCCTGTGGTCAGGGCTGATAAAATACTGTTACCTTTGAGGATTGAAACTCTAATTCAGCTTCGTGTATTCTGTTAAACGTAGACACATGTCAGTGTGCAGAGTCAGCATTGCTCCCAGGAGCCTGGACTCTCAGGTGAATGTAACCTATATGCACACGACTATCACCTCTCCTCTCAGCACCTGGAATGACTGTCTCTGTATATCAGTCTCAGCTGATCACATCCCAGAGCTCTCATTAGTTTTTTCCACTTCTCTTGTGCACATGTATGTCTATGTAACTGAGAAGCCGGGCATGTCTAAACCTGTCCTTTGAGCAAGATTCATGCTGTTTACACATTAGCAATACTTGAGGAGTTATTTTTGTTTATGATTATTGGTATCCTGTCACAGCTAGGCCCCTCATTGTAATGTAAATTGTCTTTATGATTGCTTGTTCTTGCTGATTGTGTTGCTGTAGGTGATAGCACTGGTGATGGATGTCTTCACGGACGTGGACCTGTTGTGTGACCTCATGGAGGCATCAAACAAGCGAAAGGTGCCAGTGTATATTCTGCTGGACGAGAAGAACCTCAGCTCCTTCACAGACATGTGCTCTGCACTGGACATCCAGAACTCACACCTAAGTGTAAGTGCACATATACACTGACAACTGGCAAGTGACGAGTATTTCACAAGTCCAGAACTTTAATGTGAGTCTCTCAGAAAGAAGTCATGGAGAATATTGCGTAACAAGTAGCAAAACCTTCCGACTGTGTGTCCAGCAGTGTAGAACAGTAACTTGTTGTTTAGCAGCCGGAGTGCAGGTCTGCAGTGCTTTTAGCAAATACAGCTTTACTCTTACAAAGGCACATTACTTTGTGCCTGTGAATAAGCACTGTGGTGCTCATCATACTTGTCTGTGTCAGAGCAAAAGAGAGCATTTTAATTTGTTACATGAACCTTTTGTGTTAAAGTAATCTAAAAGATGTTTTATTAAGTGATGTAAAGTTTAAGTATTTTTTGTTAATAAGGTCACTGTCACATAGAAATGCATATATAATATTATGAACTCTGTTGGGCATTTTTGTAATGCAATGTAAATGTAATTACATTGCAGGTCTTTTGTGTGCTTATTGTTTAAATTGTTTGTACTTGTGTGTTGGACAGCATATGAGGATTCGTAGTGTTTGTGGAGACACATACTGCACTAAAAGTGGCAAGAAATTCACAGGTCAAGTGCTGGAGAAGTTCATGATTATCGACTGTGAAGAGGTCATCGCAGGGTCATACAGGTATGTACACTAGTCTTGTTGCATGGGCCTACTGGAACAGAGTGTGCACTTACATACTTTTCTTAAGCCAGCCCCACCTCACAGATGTCACTGTAGCACTTCTGATAGCACCTGATCTTAAGGGATTGTTCATTAACTTTCTGAAAATACAGTATATTTAAAACAATTGTTACTATGTATGAGAAAAAGGGGCTGAGTTGCGACCATCTAATATTCAGATGCAGGGCTGCACAAATTCTGTCACTTGTGAAGCTTGGTGTTTGTAGCAGAACTTGTGTGAGGGCTGTTGGCCCTCACTGATGTCACACTACAGGCACAAACCTGTTACCCCCGGCTCCTGGCACAGAATGCACATGGGCACATTCAAGTGGATTTATTCAGTGTTGCTTGGACAACAGGCTGCAGAGCAAGGAGGGACTAGATGGAAAACAACAGACTTTTTACCCAACTTTTTATTTTGCAAAGCCAGTGATTCAAAATAATACACTGTAAACTATTTAGTTCAATTTAAAATATGCCCTAATCTTCTCTTTCATATCTTTTGTGAAAACTATTAATATACTGTCTACTATTTAATTCATTCAATGTAATAAACTAAAATGCAAAGCCAGCATTTGTTTATTGAAGTTTGTTTGTAACTGTAAAGCGTCTAGGGAGCCAATAACAGCAACTTTTTTACGTAAATGTTGTCAAGACCAAAATATCATATGTACAAATAAATAGTCTGACATTGTAAATATGCAAAATAGGGAGTGACTCTTAGCAGATCATAAAGGGAAAGATTAGGAAACCAGTTTAACCACAAACCATTTATATTCTCTGGATGTTCACTTCCTTCATATTTACTTCTGCTCATAGCTGTAAAGAAGATTCAAAACCCACAACCCCAACAGCCTGAAGGCACACTCCAGTGAAAAGTGGGACCAGATGTTAATATAACTCAGGACGCACCATATTCACTCTAACTCTAGTTGCCTTTTTACTTATTCTTACTATATTCCTATATGGTTGGAAGCTTGTGTGTGTGTCTTCACATTCACGTTGCTACAAAACAACCTGTCATGAAAACAATCTGAGGCCAGGTCAGGTGTTTAGCAGCATTCTTCTGTGATAGTGGTGAGACGTGTGGTTTGAATGTGTTCACTGCTGCTGGCTCAGAATGAAAGCAGTGGAGCCAGTGTGTCCCAGTGATAAGTCCCAGTGCACCACAGCGACAACTGCACTTCTGGGAGAATCTGGAACTGTTATTAGGGCTGGGTACCTTTTTCTTACTTGAACGATACCTGTTCTTAAACGGTACTTTCTGTGATACCTGTTCCTGTATTAATCATCATCTAGAATGACATAACAGAACTACAATGTTCATTAATTCACTTGATTCACTGATAATTTGTGACAATGCTACTTTGTAAATTTCTATTATGTTGTCCCAGGACCTACTTGGCATCTAAGAAAAAATATTCTACTACCGACCTACCACTACCAGTTTTTAGTCCCATTTTTTCCGTAGCAGTAGTACCCAAACCTTTTTATTCGGTACTGTACTGGTACGTTTAAACGCTATCCAGCCCTATGAATAGAAATATCTGATGAGGAAGTTAGGAAGAGGAAGTCAGTGGAATATGAAAGATCATATTTAGATGCAAAATACTTGCATAAACCTATAAGTAACATACAATTTCAAATGAATGGCGCATTAATACATCTATATGTTGATGCTGTAAGAATCTATCAAAAGAACTATTGCCTTGTTTAAAAAGGTTTTGTGTGATTACACTGGAGTACAATCAGTGGTTAATTTTCTTGTTAATAATAACAGATTAAGATTATGGTGAATAATTGGAATTTTATTTTCTTTTTTAACAAATTTTCAACCAGATGACCCTAAAACCAAGCCTTGTGTGATACAGCAGTGCTAATATTTTAAATTGTCAAAAATATTCATTTATTTTTGCTGTCCTAGTTAAAAAATAAAGTTTATGAAAGAAATGTTACATTAAAAATCAAAATCACTCCACTAATATCTCAATTTAGACTTGGCTTTTGTTTGTAGTTTGCTCTTTGGCCCGGGGGGTTGTGGGTGACAGTACTATACCAGTGAAGTTGCCAGACAAACAGGACTGCGGAACTCGGAGGATTTTACAAGCTCGTGTCACAAGAAGGAGTGGTTATAATAAGTTGTTTCATCACCTTCTCACTCTTGGTTGTAACTGTTGCTTTAATCTCCAGTCAATCCGGTTTCAAAACTGCTACTAAAATCACATATTTTTGACAGCTTTTTGCTGTTGTCTTATTGAAGAAGTGTATCCTACAAGAACACAGTGTATTTCTTAGACGGACCATCAAAAACAAAATATCCTGTCTTTGTATAGAACTACTTATTGTACCTGTAGTTTAGACCTTTACAAAAATGTTCTGAAATGCATGGGATTCTTGTATTAATTTATCAGTTCATATTTCAGTCTTCTCTGTGTGTTACCGCTCTTGGATGTATTTACAATGTGCACTCATATAGTAAATGTAATACATAATAGTGCATGTAATACACAGCAGCACTAGACTGAATCAAACGCTGTAGTATCACGCCAAAACGTTTGTTATTGAGATTATGATGATCAAGGGGTTATTTGGTTATTTAAATTGCTGAAATTTAGAGCGGCACACCAGGACAATACTATTTATACTTCGAGTAAGAGTGCTGCTGCATATTGACAGTGTGGAGTATGCTCTGTATGTAAACGTAGTGACAGTTGCTTTTATTCATTCACACAAAATACGGTTTTGAGTAGAGATAAAACAAGGTCCAAGGTTCAAATGGCGACATCAAAGTGCAGTTGAGTTTTCCGGCAGCTCAGTCAAAATTGTGTTGTATATAAATCTCAGTTATATAATCTTATGTTTTTAGTTTTTTTTTCATGGCTACTTCTGATTTTACAAGATAATGTCACAATTTGTCTTATTTAGCTTATTTGCCAAGAATATAGATCATGTGGGATAAATATTGATGCTTATCAATTATAAGTTATAAATAAATAAGTCCCCTGAAAACAGCAAAAGTTTTTTCAGTTTTTTTATGGAAAAAACACTAAGTAGTAAATATAGCAATCCTGTATTAAGTGCTTAAATGTCCAAGTATTATTTTTGACTTTTTTATCTTGTTTATATTATCTCCTGGAAGTGTTTAAAATGTGAATTATGAACTGAATTTTGATTTGAAAATATAAATCCCAAATGATGATTGTAGCCATACATTTCCCCCCAAAAGGGCACAGTCCTTCTTTGAAGTCACAGGACTTTTACAGCCACGGTCAGATGGAGCCAGGTGCTGTGTGTTCACGTAGAGCTGCTGTTGTTACATGCAGCTGGGTACAGTCAGGCTCATGTTTTTATGCTGCTTATGGAATGAAGGGCGAGGTTCTGGAGCCATGCCAACTAGTTCAGGCAAGGCAAAGATTGTTATATCTCTCCTGTCTGCTGCTTCACTCCACATGTATTTGAGACATTAAAGAAAAGAAGACATATTTTCGTCATATTATGTTTTTGTTTACTATATAGTTATAATCTATGACACCCGCTAATCATTATTATTTATTTTGGACATATTAAAACGCAATATTGATCTATTGATCTTACTTAAAAAAAAAAAAAAAAATAGTCCACTGTCTTTCCGGTGAAAACTGTGGTGGAAATTTTCAGAGCAATGATGTCTTGATTGCAATCAAGAATATCTCAAACACACATGAATCACTGTAAATACAACTTTTTAAGTAAACGAGAAAGGAAAACAATTATAATACTAGTACTGATATTTTGTATAGTATGTCCCCTTTAAACTCCTCTATAACCCGCGTAATGATATGAAGAAAATTCAACTACATTTTTACAATATTTTTTGTAAGTTGAAAGAGAAATTAAATGTATTTGGCTGCTATTAATTATGACTTTGCAGAGAAGTTTGAGGGGACCCGTCACCTGTAGAAGCAGAAGTGATTTACATTCAAAGCTGCCTTGCCGGTTTCAACAGTTTTACTGCTGCTGAACTGTCTCTGCTTGTCTCATCCTTGGATAAATACTTTTCTTTTTCAATGGTTTGGAATTTCAAATTTAGTACAACAGAGTGTGAACTGGAAAAATGTCTAATTGTGATTTTTCTGACAAGTATTGCAATTACAATTTGATTTGCAATTTATGTTTTGATAGTAGGATTCTGTTCAACGTTTACATTTTACACGCAGCCTAGAGAATGAAATATGAACTGCTAGACTAATACAAGCATCCCATGAATTTCAGAACAGGTTTGTAGAGGTCTTAACTTGGGTTAGCAGATGTTTTACATAATCAGAAAGCATAGTTTATTATTTGCACATTTATTTACCTAAATAATTGCAGTCCTTGTGATTGTGAATATTGCAGTTGTGAGTTGATTGCGATATGCAGCCCCAATTAAAAATCTTCATCCTAGTGTCAGAGATGAAATGCAAATATTTGGGACAAGTTAGAGCAGATGCTACAAGGTGCCTCAGGCTCTACTGGTGCTGTTTTTGACAATATGTAAAGCTTCTTTTCGTGTCATTAGAAACTGAAGGGGAAAAATACAGCTTCTACCAACTTTTTTGGTGTATACTTTCCAACAAGCCCTAAAGGCTCTCCCTCTCATATGTTGTTAATGCACTAGTTCAACTTATTTAGGGGGAGTGGGAACCTCCATTAGCTGTAGTGAACTTGAGTGTATAATGGTGTGTTCAAGACTAGATTGCCTTCTCACTATTTAGAAGGCCCGTAGCAGCTTTCACACAGGTAGAAATCATCACCTATTAGCAAATAAATTATTGTGTTATCTATGTTACAATTATTTTTTACAATTATTTCTATATATTTTTGTTTACTATTTGTTTACTATCTCCTCTCTCTCTTGCACCACATTTAATGATTAGTACAACTAATAATGTACAAGTAATGCAGTTAAACCTGTATAATTGAAGCTTATTTTAATCCGTATATCAAATTTCATTCAGGAACATGCCATATTGTTGAGTCATTTAAGTGTTCTGAACTGTTCAATTACGTAAATGGAAGGAAGGAATTTGTATTCCATAGTAAAATGATTAGTTGAATTACCATAGAACCTATTTTTTCACAGTTTCACAGATTTTAATTTCTTGTGAGTGTGTGCTGTTTGAAGCTAACCGCATAATTAGTGCAATCATATATTTTTAAACATGTTTTTGTAGCAAATGTCAGAATATTGCTACAGATTTTGTACTAATTTTGCTTTTTTCTTTGTGTTCTCTTCCAGCTTCACCTGGCTGTCGGCCCAGGTGCATAGTAACATGGTGATGCATTTCTCAGGTCGAATCACGGACAGTTTTGACCGAGAGTTTCGCTGTCTGTACGCCGACTCTCAGGTCATTGACTGTTTCTTCAACCCTGAGGACGAGGGCATGCCCTACTACCCCTCGTACCAGGCCATGATGCCGGGCATGGGCCTCAACTTGGGGCTGGGGCCAGTTATGGGGATCGACCTTCTCTCTGACAGGTAATCAAGCGTGGTTTATAGTATCAGTGGTGAATATGCAGTATATATATAGTGATTACAACAACTCTGGCTGGCATTGAATGCAACTGCATATAAGCTGGTACACACATAGATGCTATTGGCCTATTGTTTTTTCTGGTTTGTTTTCTCTGGTGGGCTTGCTAATGTTTTCTATGTTTATTGCAGCCGGCAAAGAGACAGGGTGTGCTCTGAGAATTCCAGTAGCCAGTCTAGTAACAGTGTGTCCAGTGTGAAGGCAGCACCAGGAATGACCACAAACAACGTCTACAAGGTCACGCAAACTCACGAAAAGAAGGAATCAAATAGCAGCTCCCACATGAGCCCAGAGAGGAGAGGTGGACAGACCCCAACTAACCAAAACTCCATTACCCCAGTAGCACGTGTCAATGGTGCAGCCAATCACAGCCCAGCTTCAGAGAGGCCATCGCCGATTTATCAGCCCATGGGAATCGAGTGGAATAAGAACAGTCCTGTGGACTTGATGCGCTCCAACATCGGAGGAGCCTCTTCCAAATTCCAGGCTCTAGGTTTGTACGACCACAAGCCCACTCTGTTCCACAACAGTGGATATGCATCCAACACCCCGAACACTAATCTAAATTCAAAGGCCCCCACCCCTACCCCTACACCCACCCCTGACCCCAAACTTAACTCCAAGCAGCGCACTTCATCCAACCAGTTCCTTAACAAACTGTCGGACCTCTTCCTGCCTTCCCCCTCCAACAAAGATAAAGACAACTACAGCTACCGTAGGTCTCCCTCTCCCCTCGCCCCGTTACCCTGGGGGGGCCCAGATCTGTCCCAGACTGAGCCTGAGAGCCAGCAGAGCCCCCCTCCCCCGCCCTCACCAGGCGTCCTCATGAACCGCCAGGATTTGAAGCGCATGACTCTGGGACACAGCAAACTGGATCTAGTCAACCAGTACAATAAGATGAAGTCCAGGAATGTGTACAGTCGATTTGAGCTAAAGAGCAGCAACTGACCCACACATGCGCACACAGACCAGCTGGTTTTAACAGACACTATCTCTGTAAAGACTCACTGTATCGTCTCAGTCTTTTGACAGACCTGATATAGACCTACTTTACAAACCTCACATGCAGTTGAACTTTTATATTTACAGAATATGATCTTACTACTTCGGTTAATAGGAAAGGATCTTTCTGTATCTTCTCAATTAATACAACAAAATATGACATGCACTTGGTAATTTTAAGAATTTCCACTGGTTTTAAATTAAGGTAGGACAACAGAAGCTCATTGTATTGTTTACAAGGATTATTATGTATGATTATTAATCTGTAATTGTTATAGTTTCCTGGGACAGGATATACTAGTCAGTGTACTGAATGAATCCATTCACTAATGGGACAAAGGTGCCCGTTAAACGTTACACAGCAGACTGTAGTGTTGTGTGAAAGTGTTATTTGGGTTTGGGAGTAATCTGTGTTGTGCTGTATTTAACTGTCAGCTTTAACTGTGAGTGCTAACATACCACTCACAGTCCGACTTCGAAAGAGCACCTTTAACTTGAACATACCTTTACTTTCGTTATCATTTAGTTGACTATAAGATTTACACTCCAAGGAGAACTCTTCCTACATCGGTGCCTTCTTTACTCTGCCTTAAGAGTGATTCTCTCTGACCTCCCACATGGGAGACACAGCACCTTGTAAGTAGACCACATTCCTGGTGCTTGTGCTTCCTAACAATTGTATGGAAGTTTTTGTAAATATGAATATGCCAAGCTCTTTAAGTGACAATTTGAGATAATTGACATCATATTTGAACTGTTTCTTACAATGGGTTGTCGTGATCGTGTACAGTTTTCTGTGAGGATTTTACACTGAAATATATATGTATCCTGCATTGAAATTATAATTGGCATATGTTAAATAAGTAATATATGCAATTATCAGTTAAAGTAGTGACTGCAGGAGACACTCAAGAGACTCTGCACTTCGGCTGCGCAGAAAAGGTTCTCACTTTTAGAAGCACAACAACCGTTGGAACTGGAGCAATAAGCACATTCTGTAGTATCATGTGGAGTGTTTTGTCAACAAAGACAAATGTGTATACAGTGCATATTGTACATTACATACTTTATAGACTTTGGCACATTTGGGTTTACAGAATGTTAAAGAACTTTTGTTTTGATGCAAATTCATTCTTTAGTTGAAAATGTGAATGTAAAGTTTTATGTATATGCCCTTACTTTTAGGATTAATTAAAATTCTAATAAAAATATAAAAGTATAAAAATGTGTTGTTTTAATTCAAACTATTGAATCACAAAGGTGATTTCCCTTGAGTTGACATCAAAGTAGTTTCGTTCATGACATGTAGGTGCGATAACAAAAGAGCTGCTCCTGACTCAACAAAAGCACGGCACTGGAAATGGTTCGTGGTTTGATCACTCAGGGAATCCTTTTTCAATGTTAACAAGCCAAAAGATTTATTTTTATTTTAATGTTTTGCTGTTATACATGTAGTTTGTATAAGAAGCCTACCTACTACACTGAGCAATGGGGATTTACATATAACACACACATATAAGATATGAAATGTGTTATGTTGTATTGTAAATGCATAGAACATAGTCTAAACTGCTTTGAGAGCTGGGGACCTTCCTGTCAGGAAATCCCGCCCATACCAAGGGTCACAGTCACAAAGCTAACAATATGAGTCAATGAAATATCCCAGGTGTGTTAAACTGTT
>KN486030.1:0-15973 GCA_000787095.1 Periophthalmodon schlosseri
TTTGCCACAAGAGGTCACTAAAGTATACAAATGGCCACATCTAAAACAAAATATTGAAAACAACACTGCCCAGCTTTTTTTTTTGAAAAGTTGTTTTGATAAACTAAGCCAAAACAATATATATTTCTTTAAAATTCATATAATGCAAGTCAATATCTGGAATTTAAAGCCACAGTCTGTAACCTTTTAGCCAAAAATAGACTTAAAAAAAAGCATGTGTTGTTTTGGTTTTTGTTTTTTTGTTTTGTTTTTTTGTTTTTTTGTTTTTTTGTTTTTTGCTTTTTTCATTTTGGTTGTGTTTATTGCATATAAAAATGTTTATGCTGACTACTCCACAAACCTGACACTTATTTGACCTAGAGGAGCCTCCTGCTTGCTGTTAATATTCCATAGTATGGCATAAAACTAATCTGTCTCTATGGAAAATGTTCCCAGAGTATGGTTTTAACTTTCTATTTCCTTGAAAACATGCAGATGACTTGCCACCTCCAGAAAGTTACATACTGTACCTTTAATGTTGACAGTAAGTGAAGGCTGCTGCAGACCAGAAACTAAAACAAACACATAATACTTGCACACACTGATGAATTATTGCAGTTTAAATGTTTTGTTGTTGCTGAATCATCATATTGTTGTTTTTGTAAATGAAACTCAAACAAAACTTCCTCTTCAGAAAAAAAAAACAAACTAAACAGAAAAGAAATCAGTTGTTTCATTCCAGTTTCAAACTACTTCCTGAATCGGCCCCTCCCTCTGCTCCCTATCTGTAAATCAGTGTTTAATCGCTTATGAAAAGCCCATTGTAACTCAAGTTCCAATTTAGAGCACTGGAAAAGCTCCTATGTCAAATGAAATATAATGAATCTAATAGCGTCTACTACAGATTTCAAAATTGTCACTAGAATTACTCAGACGACAGTGGCAAGGTAAACAAATCCTGATCCTTACAGACCCTTTAAAAGTTTACAAACTCTAGAAGTAAAATTTAACATAAAGCTATTTCAATGGAGAAAGAGAAACATGGGAAATATTCAAAAGTTGTTTAGGGACATGCGTAAGTAATATCACAGCCTGGTTAGAAGTTTTTTGTTTTGTTTTTTTTTTGTTTGTAACAGGTAAAAATGTTATAAAGGCAAAATCTTGATATTTAGGTTTTACTAGACAATGCCTACCTGACGATAACTGATAAATTATAGTTTTTGTGAAGCTCAAAAGCAGAATAGTTTCCATTTCTACTCCTTCCAAGGTTATTTTTCATAGTCGTACTTAAAATCATGAGCATTTAGGTCTGATGTTTTATTGTTTTGCTGACATTTGGCCCCATTTAGAAATGTGGACATACGAACAACAAAAGCCTTTTCAATAATCATATCCAAAAACCCAATTATTAAAGTAAAACTGAGCATATTGGTGATTGCAAACGCTTGTTCCATTACAAGTAAAAAACACCTGAGTCTGAGGAGGTATAGCTGCCTGGTTAAACCCCCACACATTCATGATTCTACCGTTGTGTCCTTGGGCAACACACTGTCTAATTTTCCTCTAGTGTTTTGTAGCATTTGCTATGACATGTTACCCTTTTGTGGCGGGTATGTAGTAGTGATAAACCATGCAACATTTTGAACGCCTGGAAGTTAAAAATTACATGTAATTTCAGGGCGGTCAGCGGGGGTAGGTGAAAAAACACCTCCTTTGCTTTGAGAATGATGAGAGAGCACTGTTGTACCATGGTTAAAAGCTCAGAAATGGTGATTTTGTACAATATATATAAGATTTCTTCAATAATAACATTTTTCAACCCCTTCTTTTTCTGGCTTGAGCCCATCATCTCACTACAGGCCCTTAAAACCTGGTCTGGGGTCCTGGATCGTGCCTGGACTTGCCTCTTACACAGACTTTCTGGAGTAAGCCATGTTTTCTAGATCTTTTGTGCTAAAAAAAAAATAAACAAAAATAAACAAAAAAAATACCAAGAAAATGAGAGATATCCCTATTTCTCAGCAGTTGCATAAAAACAGTTGCATATGTTTTTATGCAACTGCTGTTTTTGAACTTTGCTTTTACAACACGGCTATTTCCGTAATGTGTGACAAGGTTCCAGTTATTCTAAATTCTTTTTTCTCATTAACAACATTCATGATAAAGACAAAAAAGATTTATTTTAAGCTTAAATTTGCAGTTAAAACACACACACACACACATTTCCTTTATACACTATATATTGTATGCTTCACCACATGTGTCTCTATTGTCTCCATTGGTTCTGTTGCAGTTATGAAGCAGTTATTGATACTTTGCAGTGACATCACGGTGAGGATGTACAGTATGTATGTCTATGGCGGAATGTTCAGCAGTTTCCATGGTGACACAATGCACTCATTAGCAAACACAGGCAAAAAACATTTTACCGTGGTTTGAAAACAAAAAAATAAAACAAAACAAAAAAACTAAATGGATTTAAGCAATGTTCATGGTCCTGCTTAGGTGTCTGATTTTCAACAAAAATGTGAGAGTGACTAACTGAAAAACTGTTGTCACTAACTTATGACTGTAATTTTATGTGTATGAGACTTGTCGAACAGCACAAATCATCTCACCTGTTGTGGTTCCAACTAAACCAGATTTTTCTGGCCAGATTGTGTTAAAATAATGTTCAGATTAAAGTCTAACTTGAGTAACAAAGCCTCAGACAGAGCAGTGCCTACAGTTAGCATCACACCCCCAGGGAATGTTGGTGACATCAGCTGCAAAGTATCCATACTGTATTATAGCTGATTAAAAGGGTCCATCATTGGAAGCTGTTGAAGTCTGTTAAAATTTAACATGCTCTCAAATACCCTTTGAGTACTTCTATTTTACAGAAGTACTCAAAGGGTATAACTCAATAGTACTTTTAAATGTATTTGTACATTTTCTGATATCATTTGTTGGTATAATTCTTTTGCCTTTAGTGTACATAGTTATTGTTCGTGTCCAGATGAGTTTCCCATTGCTCTGAATACACAAAGGCCTGTTTCCTGAGGCACTAAAACAATCCTCTGTGGGCCTTGCTTTTTGTGCTTGTTGTTCTCTGCTCCTGTGATCTGATTGGCCGGCTCTGGAGCAATGGGACGTCGGTGTGTGGACAGAGGATATAAGGCAGTGGCTCTGGGCGGCAGTTGTAGTTTTGGTTCAAGTTACAGCAGAGACACAGCAGAGAAGCAGACGTACCTGGACGTACCTGGACTTACCTGGACTTACCTGGACTTACCTGGGGTTGGATTTGTGCCATAACACACAGGTGAGGGTGGTGGGACCTAAGAATGTATGTTTTTTAGGGTTGTGCGCAAAAACTATATGTAGTGCATGGAGTACCTACATTTGAGTTGTCTGGTTTGATGAGATAAGGTTTTGAGAGGTTTCACTATCAGTATTAGTATTAGAAGAAGTAGTAGTAGTAGTTGTTGTAGTTGTAGTTGTAGTTGGAGATGTAATTGTAGTTGTAGTAGTTACTGAGTTACTGGTTCTAAAATACTAGTATAATGCAGTAGAAGGCTTAGTTACTCATTAACCATTATATTTTAGTAGCAGTAATTATATGTTAATTATTAATTCTGACAATAAACCTATTCTAAGTACACAATACAAATATTAGGGTTTTTAATAGTACTTCTAAATACTAGGTAGTACAATAGCAGCAGTGTTTGTGAAGTCATTTTTTCATTTTTCATTACTCTGTATCTGTTGTTATTTTGGCGATTGCCCATCAAAGAGCGACAACCAACAATGATTTGGTCCAAAACTCAAATAATTTATTACAGATGTAGGACCTATTTGGTTAAATGTACTCTCTGTAACTTTTCTTGTGGAGGGTGTACTACAGGCTTTTCTCCATGGAGATGTTATTGCTTTGCCTGTAATGTTCCACACTATGACATCAAACTTATCCATCTTGCATTTATTTAATAACAGGAGTGGAAAGACATGCATTCTTGGTGTGAGTGATCGCCTCTTCAGAGATCTGACCTGTAACTTGTTCTGGTGGGTCACCTGCTTGTCTCCATGGAAATGTTTAATGCCATACTGTGGAAAATTTTGGGCAAAGCAATAACAACTTCATAGAGACAAGCAGAAAAAATATGTAGTGAACCTTTAACACAGTAGTTCTTTGTCCAAGCTGTTAAAGTGACCTTCATCTGATGTTTATGATACGTTCAGTTCACAGTGTAAACACCACTATGTAAAGTCACCTGGCCCAGGTGCACTGCATTCTACATCCAAAATGAATGTGTCTGTCCATTGAAAAACTCCACATTGTTGAGTGGTTTTGTCTCTGCTGAAGTGCTCTGTAGTTATGTAGACTCAAACCAGAGAAGTATGTGAAGAGTTTTAAGAGGTTTTGTGGCTGTAACCGGAGCCTGAGGCACTGTTTGAACATGTAAACCTTATCTGAGCTACAATAACATGTCACTTACTGAAGAGGCGGAACTATAACAACCAACAAAAAGAAATGATAGAATCCTTATTTAAACTAAAGTAAATGTTTAGTACATAATAAATAATAGATGAGGAACCAATGGAAAAAGACCACTACAGTGTGTTTAAATGAATGAGAGCAGACTGAAGGACAGAGCTTGTTGATTGGTCAGTGCCTCTTGGTGTCTTGGTCTCTGGTAAAGCAAAATTTTACGAGAGTATACTGTTTTGGAGTCCTTGGGCAAGACACTTCCCCCATCTTATGTGTGAAAGTCTGATTGGTGATGATCGGAGGGGCAAATGGTGCAGATTACTACCAGTTAGATTAGTACCACCGAGTATGGAGTGAATGAATAATACATTTGAGAATATTTGCCTATCTTGAATTTGTACTTGTCTCCAGTTTCATCCACACAATCAATTACTCTTACTCAATGTTATGTTTAAAAGCAAAGTATTTATTATGTCCAGATGATAGTTTAAAAATACAACAACAGAAATAAAGTAAAACTGTTTTTGTTTTGTTTTTTAATTATTGTTTGTGCCAAACCAAGATTAAACCGGAATTAAACCAGGACTGAACCAGGCTAAACCAAGATTAAACCTGGGCTAAATCAAGGCTAAACCAGGGCTAGACCAGAGCTAAACCAGGGCTAAACCAGGGCTAAACCAGGACTGAACCAGGGCAAAGCCAGGACTAAACCAGGGCTAAACCAGGGCAGAACTAGAACAGAACCAGGACTAAACCGGGACTAAACCAGGAGTGAACCAGGACTAAACCAGGACTGAACCAAGGCTAAACCAGGGCTAAACCAGGGCTAAACCAGGACTGAACCAGGGCAAAGCCAGGACTAAACCAGGGCTAAACCAGGGAAGAACTAGAACAGAACCAGGACTAAACCGGGACTAAACCAGGAGTGAACCAGGACTAAACCAGGACTGAACCCAAGGCTAAACAGGGCTAAACCAGGGCTAAACCAGGGTTAAACCAGGGCTAAACCAGGACTGAACCATGGCTAAACTAGGGGTGAACCAGGACTAAACCAGGACTAAATCAGGATTAAATCAGGACTGAACCAGGAGAGAACCAGGATTGAACAGGAACTAGCTTCTATTTTAAAATCACTTATTGTCAAAGATGGTCACAATACTTAACAAACTCTAATGTAGAGTGCAGATCTCCCATGCACTTTATATTGATACATATCTTTTCTTTATTAATGTGCTGCAGCAAAAATGAAAATTGCTTCATTCAACATTCAGAAGTTTGGTCGTAACAAAGCGTCTGACCCAAACATCATCAGGATCCTGGCTAAGGTAAGTACAGCGCCACCTACAGACTGACTCGTACAATGATTTGTGTGTATTTAAAAGCATTCATTTTAATTTCAGATTGTGTCTCGTTACGACATAATCCTGATCCTGGAGGTGGTGGACAACAGTGGAACCTCCATCAAAACTCTGCTAAAGGCACTCAACAAGTCAGTTTTTTTATGTTTTTAATGTCCTCTTATTGTGCTAAAACATGTTTCCCTTAAAAAGTTATAATGTTTCTTCATCATAACGATACCAGAAGTCATGTTTTGTTTAAGTAACACGTGCTTGAATAAATCTTCTTATTTAATAATAATAATAATAATAATAATAATGCATTTTATTTATAAGCGCCTTTCAAAGCACCCAAGGACACTGAACAAGATAAAATAAGATAAAACATATAAATACAATAAAAAACATAACAAAATCTCCAAAATGTTCATTCTCACCTTGTGATGTCATTAGATGTTAATCCAGGAAGTGTTTTGTGTGTGTCAATTCACTCTCATCAGCCTCATTCAGACCATTTTAGACCTCAAATTACCTACACATGTGCATCTAAACTTTGAATCTAACAGACAGGTGGCCCCAGCGGCTGACTGAAGGATGGGTCAAATGCAGAGAATGAATTATTATCATTACTGTGGTTCCAGATTTGGTATTCAATGTTGAATCTGTTCCTTACTGATCTATCTATCTATCTATCTATCTATACATCTATCTATACATCCATCTAGACATCCATCTATCTAGACATACATCCATCTAGACTCTTGTGAGCTTTAAAACATGTTATAACGCTGTTACCTCCTCAAAAACATACCTGGAGTTGTGTTTTGTTTCATTCACACATGTTTGAGTAGCCCTAATATTATTTAGTATTATTTGTCTGTCTACATCTCCAAGCTCAAAATGCTCTGTTCCACCTTGTGATGTCATGTAGTGGTAGTTTTCTATTTGACAGCTACCTTTTATCTCTAGTTCAGTAGAGATTGGCAATTCCAGGGCTGAATGATCTAAATGATTCTAGGGAAGGTGTATGGAGCTTAGAAACACAGTGGAACACGTCCTGTATTACCACATGACATCACAAGGTGGAACAGAGTGTTTTCAGTTTGAGAGAAGAACTCAGCCTCTTTAATTATTGAAGTCAATAATCTGCTCCTCCAGAGCAAACAGGAAACATCACTACAGCCTCCAGATCAGCAGCAGACTGGGACGGTCCCGCTACAAGGAGCAGTTCATGTTCCTCTACAGGTAAAATATTTCACTTTTTATTTTATTTTTTTATTTTTGTTTTATTTTGTTTATTTCCCCCCTAGTTTGTCAAGGCTTTCCACAGCAAACCAGTGACACAGTATTTGATTTGACTGAATCTCCACTGTGAGAGTAATAAAATTACAATGGCACTAGAGTGGGCAATATACAGGTGTAATTTGAACTTGTTAACTTTTGGTAATAGGGCCAAATGATTATCAGGACCAAAACAAGTGTGAACGCATGTAAAATGTGTTAAAAAGTTGGCAAAAACAATATCCAGAGCCCTTATAATAATGTATACTGACTCTTTTTTAGGGATGACTTGGTGAATTTGGTCGGCACATATCAGTTTGAGGACAGCAAAACCCTGAACCAAGACGTTTTTGCTCGAGACCCGTACATCCTGAGGTTCAAATGTCCCACGACAGGTGAATGCAACACAGAATTTGTCATGTGACTTGTTATGTCATGGCATACTGTAACTGAGACTTCCTATAAGTTAACATTATAACTTGTGTTTCAGAGCTGCAGGATTTGGTTCTCATCCCAGTTCACACAACTCCAGAAGAATCTGAAATCGAACTAGACAAACTCTATGAGGTGTTTATGGATGTCAAGAAAAAGTGGAAAACTGATGTAAGGACAATATTTAATCACATATAGAAATAGGTGGCAGTATGTTTTTTCCTGTAATGAGGATCATACCAACAGACTGTAGATAAGTGGGCAAAGGGTTGTCTCTAGTGCAACAGCAGGATTGGAAGAGACTAGTACATTTTTGGATTATTTTGTTAACTGATACTTTGCAGCTGATGCCATGAGCATTCCCTACATCGAAATTGGTTCTAAACAAGGGCTAAATCTGGAACAAAACCTGGACTAGAGCAGGGCCAAACCAAGTCTACATTAGGACTTGGGCTCAAATCAGGACCAAACGAGGACAAGTGTGAATGCACCCTAAGACATTTCCATTTTAATGTAGCTCCAGAAATGGTCTTCCTTGTTGTAGTTTGATTTTTATTTTCCTTAGATTTCTATTTTTTTTCTCACTGTCTAGTGAGAGTGCTACACATACTAAAGTAGGCAATATGGTAATAAGGTGGAAGTACCTTTCCCAGAGACCGTTTGAACCCTAGTTAGATTGGCCATGGGTTTGGTGGCTCACTGGACCGAGCTGTTTAAATGTGTCTGCAGTGGCAGACTATAGTAATGGTTGGAGTTGTATAAGCTATAGTCGAACACAACCCAGTTTACTCCTTGTGTCTCAAAGCCTAAGATAATAAGAATGTATAGATAACTTAAAGACCCCAGTTAGACTAAGCTGGACTAAACCAGGACTAAACAAGGTCTGATTATGCACATTTTTGTCCTCCAGAACATAATGATTCTTGGGGACTTTAACGCTGATGGTTCATACGTTTCTAAAAAAGAAATGAAGACAATCCGTATCCGTAGTGATAAGAACTTCCACTGGCTCATCACGGACAACCAGGACACTACAGCCAGCAATAAGAACACAAACACCTACGACAGGTAAACCAGGGCTAAACCAGGACTGAAGCAAGACTAAACCAGGACTGAACCAGGCCTAAACCAGGACTGAAGCAAGACTAAACCAGGACTGGACCAGGACTAAACCAGTACTAAACCAGGGCTAAACCACAACTGAAATAAGACTAAACCAGGTTCAAGCCAGGATTAAACCAGGGCTAAACCAGGGCTAAACCAGGACTGAACAATATTTAAACCAGGACTGAACCAGGAAACCAGGGCTAAACCAGGGCTAAACCAGGACTGAACAATATTTAAACCAGGACTGAACCAGGCCTAAACCAGGACTGAAGCAAGACTAAACAAAGACTGAACCAGGACTAAACCAGGGCTAAACCAGGACTGAACCAGGACTAAACACAACTGCTAGCATTAAGAAGCGCTAATACAAACACTGCCTTCTTGGCTAATTCTGGCATATTTACAAAAAGTTAATAAATATCCCCAAAATAAATAAAATAAAGAGATAACAGCAAAATTTAAGACAGGTAAAACTAGGACTTCACCAGGATTTCACCATGGCTAAAGCAAAACTGATTTTTTTTTCTCTCCAGAATTGTCGTCTATGGCGATGACATGTTGCAGGCTGTTGTTCCAGGATCGGCCAAACCATTCAACTTTCAGAAAGCCTACGGACTCTCAGACGAACTGGTACTCCATACTTAACCTCTGCTTATTACCAGCTGACTCTTTTATTAACTTAGTTTTTTGACAATTAAATATATGTTTGTGTTTTGCAGGCATTAGACGTGAGCGACCACTATCCTGTCGAGGTCACACTCAAGTCCAAAATCCCAGATGACGAGGAGGGTAAGGTTTGTGAATAAATATCACAAAAGCATAATACAATTACATAAAGGGACCTCCCGATTTCTATACCACTAACAGTTTATGGTGAAATACTTTAAGAAACCAGCATTTCCTTGAACATGTAAATTAAATATCACAAGCCAATAGTGACCTTGTAGAGAATTTGAATGAGAAAACTAATTTCACTTTTGATTGGTCAGGGTTTCAATCATCATGAATAACTGTAAAATCTTGAATTATTGTTGCTGTTAGCGCACTCACCTCACAAAAAGAAGGTCCTGGGTTCAACTCTAGGGTGGCACAGGACTTTAGCACATTTTTTTTCATGTAAAATTATCACCTGATTATTGCTAACGGGGGAAATAGTTAGATTTATCAATATCTAATAGCCTTACTTAGTTTTTCTCAGGCATGTGTTTTTGTTCTTCCAGTGGAGTTGGATGAGGCCCAGTTGTTGCGTGCTCTAGCGCCCCCTACGTCAGTGGTGGTGGATGAAGAGATCCTGGCTCTGCAGAAGGGAAACCTGCTCCTGGAGAGAGAAAAACTCAGCCTGGAGATTCAAATGCTCAAGATCCAGATGGAGAAACTCAAATGTGTTAACACTTAATTAAATGGAAGAAGTGACTGTACCAAGGACCAAACCAGGATTAAACCAGGACTAAACTAGGGTGAAACCAGGACTAACCCAGGACTAATCCAGGACTAAACCAAGACTAAACCAGGACTAATCCAGGACTGAACCAGGACTAAACCATGACTAAACTAGGATCAAATTAGGGCAAAACCAGGACTATACCAATCTTGACTAAGTCTGACTAAACCACTAATCCAGGACTGAACAGGACTAAACCATGACTAAACTAGGACTAATGCATGGCAAAATGAGCCTATATAAACCAGGACTTCATGATGACTGACTAAACCTAATACCAAACTAGGACCAAACCAGGACTAACCTAGAACTAAAGCAAAAGTAAACAGGAGTTAAACTGGGACAAAACCAGGAATAAACCAGGATTTAATTATTATGATATCAAGACCAAAGACTAAACTAAACCAACTCAAGACACAATCACCGCTTTTGTGTCTAAATCAATCTAGATAGTGTTTAAAACCCAGAGTACACAGGACTAAACCAGGACTGAGCCAAGATTAAGCTAGGACTATCTTGTGATGTCTTTTTCAAAACCTACAAACCTCACACAAGTTACCTCTGCTCAGATCAAGTGCTCGAATACTTTTATTGATTTATTCATTTACACTGTTATTGTTATTGATGCATACTTTTCAGTTCTTCCTTTTGTTAATAAAATTATTATGTAATGCTGTCACAAGCTGTTTGGTCTGTTCTGTTTTGGCTTTTTAATTCATGAATGTTTAGTTTTTGTCCATTGATACGAAAGTTGGCGGGTTGAATCCCACTCTCAAAAATAAACATCATTGGTAGAGTGGTCAGATCCACTGATTCACAGGTTGGGGGTGTGATTCTAACTCCCACAGATGAATGCTGCTGTTGTGTCACTGGGAAGGACACTTAACCCACCTCGCCCCCAGCGTCTGCGTACACTAGTGTATGAATGTGTGTGAATGGGTTAGAGGTTCCTTGATGTAAAGTGCTTTGAGGGCCTTGAAGGTGGAAAAGCGCTATAGAAAAGAAATACAATTGACCATATAAATGAAGATAAACTTTTTTGGTAGCATGAAAAGTACTGAAAAACTTGCACCTCTCTAGTATTTGGTGTCAGACCCTGTTCACACCATAATTTTATAGGTGGAACTTCCCCAAAAGCAACGCATTACAGTTTTACTAATGTCATAAACCTGCATTTTTCCTCTTCATACATGTTCTACTGGAATGTATAAATTATAGGATTTCTATACAGGAGACTTCAGACAACATGCCTGTATTAAAATGTTCATTGAGTCATACATTTTTTTTCCAATGTGTGTTATGATGGTCTTAAAGGTGTATTTACCAGAGAAGTTATATAATGCAGCTTTATAGGCGCCTTCTAAACACAGTATAGCTACCTCAACATATATATAAGTGGGACAGTCAGTGTAATCCCTCACTCGTCCAGGTATGAGCCAAAGGAAAAGAAAAAATTCAATTCTGTCAACTGGACAAAAGTTGTAGAGTGAAGAAGTTTCGCTGTTTATCCAAGCCACTTCTTCAGTTCTGGTCAGATTACTGGTGGAAAATGATCAGGTTTTAAGTGCGTATGAAAGGTTTTGATGAGTCTAAAATTTGTACATAATTTGGTGGAATAATACCTGGTGTAAATATAAATGACAGTTTTAGACCAATCAATTACAGGAAGTTCTATATTGATGATTTCACACCAGGGAGAATTCTATCCAAAAGTCAGGCATAATTTAAAATGCAAGAAACACATTATTTCAACAAAATAAATGTGTTTTCTTATCATTTTATTTGTCAGATGATAAATTCTGTGTACATTAGAGCAGTTTTGGACCAGTGAACAACAAGATCAGTCAGTTGAGACACACTCATTTGAACACAGGAGCTTCCAGTGTTTTTCCATGACAGTTCAGACATGTTAATAACACGTATGTACTTTTACTGTGAGCTGGGCCCCTTAGAGCTGGGCCCCTTAGAGCTGGGTCCCATACGGGAGACACTGTTGGAACAAGCCCAAAAATGTAACTACACATTGGGGAGATTTTTTTGTGTTGCTGCTGAGGGTAACTGGTCAATTTAAACATACAATCCTTTCAAATTCACTGGACAGTTTTAATATTATTGCAGCTCTCTGGTGTAAGGAGGTTCGCCGGATTGTTGTTGTTTATTTTCTGGGCACAAGGGCTACTGTAGGCTGTAACCCACGCCAAAACAAGAACAAAACAACAGCAGTCTCAACTCCTACAGTCAGTCTCCAAAACAGACAAGTAACTGATGAATAGAACCTTCACATAAACTTGTCGGCATAGCAACCAAGTGTCTCATACAAAAGCAATTACATTAACAACACATAAACAGTTACAAGGACAACAAAAGGTGTCGACTCTGAACTAAACACAAAATATCAGATCATTACATTATTTATTTATTATTTATTGTGTCATGAAACTCGTCTACATCCTTTTCTTTCACAACAGCTGCATTTTTGTCTTCTTTCACTGTATATAAAAAAACCCCTTCTCTTTTTTCTCTTCGTTCAGTCTACCGTGTCACAGGTACACATAGGCCTACTCTTGCTGCTATGCCAGTTTTTCTGCAAGATTGAGTTAATCCTGCTTCAGACCCAATGAAATCTTGATGTACTCCTCCATTATACCTGATGTTCTATTGTGCAAATCCTATTAGATCTGATTTAGTTTAGTCCTAGTTTAGTCCTGGCTTAGTTCTGATTTAGTCCTGCTGTAGTCCTGGTTTAGTCCTGGTTTAGTCCTGGTTTAGTCCTGGTTTAGTCCTGGTTTAGTACTGATAGTGTAGGTGCAGACTCAATTTGCATTTGTGTTTTTTGGTTTACATCTATTATAAATCAATTATGGTCTTATTTTTAGATTACATTTAGATTTACATGCATTTTATTGTTGACGTGGTCGCCTCTCCACAGATCTAACCTGAAACTTATCTCCATGGAGAATGAGATATATACGTTGACTGTGATACAGTGGAACATTTCAAGTTAATCAATCTTGATGTAGACAAGCAACAGATCCTCCTCCCGAAAAGTTACATAGTGCATCTTTAGATCCTGGTTTAGACCCGATTGTGCTCATTTCTCATAACCTCATTTAAGTGACAAAGGGCGGGTCTGTGCTCATCCCTAGGCTCTGATTGGCCAGTTGCCCTGTCACTCAGCGGCTTATGTCCCACGCCGATTACAGTGGATTATGGCACACAAACAGATGCACAAAGAGGAGCATGTTTTAGCTTCATGCCACACCATGATTTCTCTATTTATCTTTATATTCTTGCACAGCGCTCTGCAGTCGGGCTCCTGCCTCGGACCTCAAACGCAGCACAGGTAACAGGCACCTGAACGCATCGTGGACTGGTTACAATGGATAGAGATGAGACTGTGTATAGGAATGGGATGGTTGACCTCATGATCTCCTGACTTCTGATGGCTCACAGATTAGTGTGCCGCCATATGCTTTCGCAATGTGAAAAAACTACATGTTTATCGTTTTACTAACTAGACTAAAATTAAGTGACATTTACAAATCTTTACTTTAACATTTAAGTTGTGTTATTTCTTACAGTGTTTTGCTTACAAATGGATTTAACAGAGGACAGCTTCAGACAACTCCTCATGAACCGCTAAAGGTAAGATTAATGCTACTGGACAGACATGCAGGTGAAACGTCTCTAAATCACCACACACACACACACACACACGTACAGGTGAAACATCTGTAAATGTCCACACACACATGTACAGGTGTCTTTTTGCTGCAGGTTTGGTCGAATGGGGAGCCTTGTGTGCTGCTCTGGTTCAGGAGGCTGTCTCTGGGACATGGGGAGCAGAGGGTGGATCTCACCGAGAGGATCTTCTCCATTCAAAACCCTGTGGACCTCAGCCAGTCCAGCTGCAGCACAGACCAGGCCAGGTACATTTGTTATTTACGGATTGTATAAATGTGCCAGACCACAAATGATGTTCCTTAATGGGAAAAATAAAGTTCTTTGACCAGCACAATATCTACAGAGATGTGTGTTACGTTATAAAGGCCCAGCCTAAAACTGCATGTATCTATGTTAATGTTTCTTTTGCTGCAGTGTGATACTTTGGTTTGGAGACATGAAGGACCTCAAAGACTTGTCCATCAGGTGAGACAAATAGCAAATACTTCACATTTCTTGCATCTCTACACATGTCGTTAAACGTGACACTGAAGTCGTTAAAACCTGTAATGATTATGTTTTAACAAAAAAAAACTTGTTTTAACTTAACACTTTAAGCCAGTTCTTTAATTGTCAGTTCTACCCTTCTGTACATCTCAAAGCAAATTGCAATAGATCTTTTGTTTTCCTGCAGTAGCCCCATATAGGAGCCAAAAGTAGAGTACTGCAGCTAAACCAGATCTTAAAGGGCCTGTACCTAATTTTAAATGTATTCTAATCAAGATAAATGCTGTTTACATTATGCATTGAGATATTCATATATAATCTGTTCTTTTTACATAGCATTTTGTCAGGTAATAACTAACACAGAAGCTATTGACAGGATCACCTTATTTCATCCAGTCGGACACATTGTTGCTAAGAAACATGGGAAACCAACATGACACTATCCCAGACAGTTATTGCAATATCACAGAGGCAGAAAGGAGTAAGTGGGCGGGGCTAAAAGTTCAAACTAAAACATGTTCCTGACTCGTGGTTTGAAATCAGGTACAGGGCCTTTAACTCATAAACCAGGTCTAGATTTTGTCAGTCTGCTGTTGCCCTGTGAGTCTTCACAGAGTCAGGACAAATGCACACCACCAACAGCATGTTTCACCACCAATGACACAACAGTCATTTCAGACAAAGAATGTAAAGTGTCTTACTTTAAAGCTGCTCTCTGTACATTTTTTAATAATATGGTATTAAAATTAAAGACAAGCAGGTGGCACCACTAGGCCGAGTTATAGGTCAAATCTGTGGAGAGGCAAGCCCAATCATAGTGAGAATGCATGTTTTTAAATTTGTGAATGGAAAAAATTCAGATTGAGTAAGTACGAGCTGTACGTTAAATGCCATACTGTGGAACCTTTCAGGAAAAGCAGGTGACAGACCCTCCAACAGAAAAGTTCCTTCCTGCACCTTTAAAGACACAATGGAAGTCTACTATGCACAAGGGAGTGTGGGTTTGTTGATAGATGACCCTGGTTTGTGGATGAATAGATGTGTAGCTCTGTACTGCCACCCTGTGTCTACCTTAGTCCTAACAGCTGTGCTCTCTGCAGCCTGCTCCTGTCGCGCTCACAGGTGGAAGCGTCTGGGGAGTGGTGGTTTTCGTTGGACTCTGTCTTGGTGCAGTTTAACTCCACTCAGAGACTGGCATTTAACTCGTCTCAGATCTACAGCCCTGAGTCCTCCTCCTTCAGCTGTGAGCACATCAGCAGTCTGCAGAAATACAACGGCCTGCTGAGCCCCACTGAGCCTGCTCACAACTGGGCCCTCACCTTCACACACTTCCAGGTAACTATCAGAAGATGGTGAGATTAAGGCGATCAAAGTTTCAGAGCCACTCTTAATTTATTTATTGGTTTATTTATGTATTTGTTTATTTAAATCTCTCTCTCCTTCCATTTCAATCTCGTCTTCCCTCTCTGTCTCCCACTCTCCCTCATTGCCCCTCTGGCCTTCTCTACCTTTCTATCTCCCTCTCTCTTCCATCTGCCCTCTTTTCTCTTTCCTTTGTTTCTGTCTTTCTCTTTTCTTTGTTCCTTCATCTCCTTTATCTTCTTCCTTAATTTTTTTCTCTCTCTTCTCTCTCCCACTCTCTCTCTGCTCTGTCTCCCTCTCTCCCACCCTTCCCCCTCTTTCTATCTCTCTCCCTCCTTCTCTTCTCCTTCTTCCTCCCCAATCCTTCTTCCTTCTCTCTCTCCTATCCCTCTCTTT
>KN486030.1:24264-46581 GCA_000787095.1 Periophthalmodon schlosseri
GCCCCTCTCTATCTTTCCCTCTCTGCCTCCTGAACCCTCTCTCCCACCTCCCTCTCCTCCCTCCTCAGGTGTGTATGAGTTGCTGACGCACTCCTCCGTCCCTCAGTCCCACTCAGACTGGCTCAGCTCTGGTCTGGACCATCACTGCCCCATGGACCTGGTCTCTCCGTTCCCCCCTCTCCTCTCCGCCTGTGGGACCCCTCCGTACACAAACTACGTGGGAGGATTCAAAGGCTGCCTGGACTACATCTACATCCAACCAGACCACATGGAGGTATTTTTGATTCATATGGAAAAGAGTATGTGATATTTGCACAGTTAATTGTCATGAAATTGAAATTGCAATTTGAGTTGGTGTAATTATCAAATCGCAAAAGTTGTAATTAATTAGATAATACAATGTCCTCTGCAAAGAACAACATATCGTCTTTATTGAAAAATCTTGTTTTACCTGTAGTTATTTACCTCTACAAATATTCTGAAATGCATGGGATTCTTATTCTTATTAACAGTGCATATTTCAGTCTTCTGTCAAATGTTATTGCTCCTGGAGTTGTTTACAATGTGCATAAGAACAACAACAATAACAAGAACAACAATTATCTTCTCTGTCTTATCATTTTATTTTTTTAAGTTTGCGCTCAACTGTACTAATGTTAAATTGTTCTAATAACAGGCAAGTAACACAAATGCTTGTTTTGTCCTGTAGGTGGCGCAGGTGATCCCACTGCCGTCTCATGAGGAGGTGACCACATACGAGGCTCTGCCCAGTGTCTCTCACCCGTCGGACCACATCTCGTTGGTCTGTGACCTGCTCTGGAGCCCCCAAAACAAGCAATAACACTTGAAAATACAACACAAATACACATTATCCCGACTTATCCTTGCCTGGGATCCAGAACACACACTTCTCCAATACTTTATGAACATGTGAGTCTGGTCATTGATGAATCTCCCAGTTTTCAGATGGCTGTGATTGACAGGTGGATTAGCCAATCAGGAGCATGCATGATCTGCCGTATCGAAAGTATAAAGGAATAAAATATCATGATTTCTACAGAATCAATGGGCGAATCAACTGGTCTCACCTTAATCTGAGGTGAGACCAATTTGTTTGTATTTGTAAATTATATGACCAATGAGCTCCTTCGTTTCACATGCTTCACTGAAAAAAAAACAAATCTGATTGTACGATCATGTTTCCCCATACGTGAGACGCAACGGAGGGCGTGGGGACTAGACTGATATCAATCTGTATAAAAAATACAGAGATATTCTGAATTTGCCAGGCAAGACTTATTCAATATCTTTCGCCAGTTTGTGACACACTCTGGGGTCCTCATGCCCTTAAACTGCTGAAGCAATGTCTGCAATTTTAATTTGAAAATAAATCCAGGGTTTACTCTTCTTATTTATTGAATTTATTGAACTTCACTTTCAAAAAAAGATAGTGTATGAATTTTCAAAGGTGATGTGGGAATCTTCAATTACCTCTTTATGAATGATTTTATGAAAGTTTGCCATATGGGCCGTGGCACAGAATGTTCCAGGTTCACATTCGATTGTTTTATTGCCGCAGTACATTAGAAAGTAATGCATTTGTCTTTTTCTTTCTTTTGATATTGTGACCTTGCTTGGGTGTCTTAAAATGTGAGCTATCCAAATTAAACAACATTTGATAAGGCAACATAACATTAGTATGTCTCTATTGAGGTGACTGTCCAGAATAAATTCATAACACACCTTTCACACTTTTATAGAGCCCTGTAACCTGTGGCATAAAACTGTTCTTATGAGAAAAGTTTATGTTTTACTACCACTCATCCAAGAATTGTTTGCATTTTGATAAATATTGCTGTGCATCTAAACAATAAAGGTTTTATCATAGATTCCCAGCTAATCTGATAAGAGTAAAGGGTGAAGTTTATTCCTCATTTATATAAGATTTTTTTGGATGGATAAAATAAATCCGACCTAAACATTCATTAAACATTAAAATTTAAATTGCTTGGTGCAAAATGTATTATTTGAAAAAACTAATAATAATAAAACAGGAATAGGGTGTAAAAAATGTGTGTTTTTGTTTTTTTTTTGTTTGGTTTTTTTTTGCCTTCATTCATCCAGGAATCTTGTCCAATGACAGCAGCCACGCTGTTTCACTCTGATTAGTCAAACTGCGGAGCTGGGCGAGGCTGTAGTACGCTTGGTAGCAACGGTTGCTAAGGGGAACAGCTGTGCAGCTTGTGAATTCTGTTACAAAATGTCTAAAACATTCATTATATTTATTCATAGGAGGCTTTTTTAAATTATAGAATCAAATTAAAAGAGTTTATTTCCCCATATATTAATTTTTTAGCCTTTGTTTTGAGTTTGCCGGATGTGATACGTCATCACGCCTCCGCTGATCCGGAAGCCAAATAAAAGCGAATCCGGATTTGAATGCTCGACGTGTCATTCAGTGATTCATAAATTTACCGCAGAATTCATAGACGTTTTGGGAGGCTTTTCTACGGTAAGGTTCATTTTTATACACATATATTGTATGGAAAGATGTAATTCTTTTATATTTAGTTGGAATTTAGTAGAAACTAACGTAGTACTCTGTTACACCAAACTTACGCTCACAATCAAAGATCATTTTGCACTAAAAAAAAATATATTCTTAATTTCAACTGTAAAAGTGACGTAACAGAGTTGGTACCAGTACTTTTGTGTTGAATCGTAATGTCTTCGCTGTATTGTATTTCTGCTTGGGAATCTGCACCTGTTCAAATGAGTGGTCCTCGTACAGTGTGTAATAAACACGAAGGACAAATCAGTTCAAACACATAACACTGAAAAGTTGCTCCGGGTGAGACTGTAGGAATATTTTGGTTTCTAATGTTTAGATGTGTTAAAAGGCAAGGAAACCCATGAGAACGTTAACCCGTAATAAACCGTGTGGAATACTCCAATGATTACTCCTTTTAGGCTACCACGTGATGTTCATTCAGCTGATAATGTAGATACTGAAATGTCTGGACAGTTCATATTCTGTTCACTTATGTGTATCCAACGTGTTATAAGTCTTATACGTACACTGTTACTATTACTGCCTTAGAGTTATCTGCATCTCCAAATTTAATATATTATTAAGTTATATTAATATGTGACCTTGTGGATGATAATAGCCTTGTTATAGCTCAATGCAACAGCTTTTCTCTTTAGGGTTGTCACTGGACGTCGCTGTAGCCAAAGGTTGTGATTTTTAAACAGGTTCCTCTGGTTTGTCAAAGAAACTGATCATGAAAGAAGATGAGGCTTTCCCACTGACACTTGATACAAAAGAGAATGGAATAGTGATAAGAGATATATGTTCAATGTGTTATAACAATATAAAAACTCACTACCACCACTACCACCACTACCACCACTACCACCACTATTACCACTACTACCACTACTACCACTACTACCACTACTACCACTACCACCACTACCACCACTACCACCACTACCACCACCCCCCCCCCTCCCACCACTACCAACACTATTACCACTATTACCACTACTACCACTATTTATTACCACTACTACCACTATTACCACTACTACCACTATTTATTACCACTACTACCACTACTACCACTATTTATTACCACTACTACCACTATTACCACTACTACCACTACCACATGGAGGAGATGGAGGAGCTGTACTATTAGGTGTTTTATACTAGGTTTGGTATGTTGTGAGACATGCACTACTATTACCGCTATATTTTTTGCCTGTTACAAGTATTGCCCTGACAAGCTCTACTATGATTTGGTATGTTTCAAGATTTCACTGCTACTGCACTATATCGTCTACTACTACTTACTACTACTACTACCACCATATTAAAGAAAAAAATATTCTGGAGTCGTGTTAGGTTAAAATTGTAAGTGGCTGGGTCAAAATATAATGTCTCACAATTGACCTACTAGTTTTGAATCTGTATTAATTGTATTTTTATTGTGATGAAGGTCAAAGATGAAGGCTCTGATCCTGGTCGGTGGATATGGGACCCGGTTACGGCCTCTCACTCTGAGCGTCCCTAAACCTCTGGTGGACTTCTGTAACAAACCCATCCTCATGCATCAAGTCGAGGCCCTGGTCAAGGTGAGAAACTGCAGGAAAGACCCTAATTGATAGTTTGCCGCTGATGTCATCAACATTCCCTGGGGGTTTGTGCTATTAAACAAATTCCTCTGAAATAACATTACAGTTACAAGCTAGCTAGCATTAGCCATCAGTTTTGTTTTTTTTTGTCGCTCTCAGCTTTTTGTTGAAAATCAAATGCTGGACCATGAACATAGGACATAATCAAAAGGCTCCTGAAAATGTCTAAATCCATTTTGTATTTTTTATTGAGTTTTCAGACCATTTTAAAACGTTTTGGGCTGTATTTATTGATGTGTGAATTTTGTCACCATGGTAACTCCTTAACATTCCACCATAGGCATACATGTAGAACAGGGGTTCCCTCCCAGCATGATGTCACTACAAAGTGTCAATACTGGTTAGGGCTGAGTAGATTTGATTTTATTGAGACGAATAAAATCAAATCTACTTTATTGTAGGGGTTGGCGATGTTGACAAAATTGATATATCATTGTTGTTGTTTTTTAAATACTTTATATATTATCCTGAAGACAATATTCAGTCATTATTATGGCAATGCATCAGAAGTGTGCTAAAACATGCCGGTAAATATCTTGATTGAGGTTCAAGTATTGCGCAAAAAAGATAAAGGGATTAGCAATATTAACCATAAAAATGCAGAAATCACTACCCTTATTTAAAATAAATTTAAATCCAAGGAACATTTATAGATTTTTATAGGTCTATAATTCTTTATAAAGAAATTAACTGGCTGCATACAAGTAACAACCATGTTATACCAACAATAACAGAGCAGATGCACTTGAGCTGATTTAAACAGTTCACTGATACTTAACAGATGTTTGTTTCTGTGATTTCAGGCCGGAGTGGACCATGTTATTCTGGCAGTGAGCTACATGTCCGAACTGCTGGAGCGAGAAATGAGGATCCAAGAGGAGAGGGTGAGGACAAAAACATGGAAAATCTACGGATAGTTGTAATAATGTTTATAATAATATGAAATGTTGGAATGTGATTTGAACCAAAACTGACTATTTTTGGTTTCTGTTTTTCAGCTCGGAATCAAGATCTCTCTGTCTCATGAGAAGGAGCCTCTAGGAACAGGTGAGTCAGGGTTAGACCTGTTTTTAGACCAGTTTGAGACCTGTTTGGAACTTCTTATGGGTCTTGGGCAAAGGATAGCACATACTATTCAAGTGCATTATCTCATTATACAGTAAAGCCCAATTGTACATGTACATTATACAATGTCATACGTCTCTTCTGTAGTATGCAAATGTCCTGTTTATTACTTTATTACTATTTATTATTTCATTTTACATTTTAATAGAAATATCAGTCTAGAATTATCCAGACATGTTCTTAACACATGCACCAATAAAATAATCTTAATGTAGTTTGTCTTATATAATTATAATTTCTTATATAATTCTGCTTTGACATTTGAATTTGAACCACAGACATTTAACAGACATCACTGATTCCTTACCATCAATTTGGTCTTCAGTTCTCTCCACAAATTCAGATTGTTTGAGTCTTATCTGGGCCACATAAAAATGTGAATAATTTCAAAAACATAAAAAAAAATAGGTTCAGGTCTACAGATACCTGCTTTCCTTAATATTTCTTTATAAATCTGTTTGGTTTGTATTTTAACATTATGAAAAATCAAAATCTATTTAAATTATAAAAAAAACTCTTTGTATTCTGTCCACAGCGGGTCCATTGGCTTTGGCCCGGGACTTGTTAAACATTGACAGTGAACCGTTTTTTGTGCTGAACTCGGATGTGATCTGTGACTTTCCCTTCACCGACCTGCTGCAGTTTCACAAGAACCACGGGCGAGAGGGCACCATCGTGGTAAGGAACAAGTACTTTACATTTTACAGGCTTGACAACTTTTTTTTAGCAATGTAGTAGGCCATTTTTCATTCCCTCCCTGCTCACTGGCCATTGGACTGACTGGCAACCACCACCAATCAACACTATTGACAGTTTCTTACTCATTTCTAGGGTTGTCACAAAGAAATTATCCCCAGATAGTCAAATAAACAGAAAAGTTACATAAACAGGATTTAGAATGGTCTTATTATATGGATCTACCAGATTGCAGATTCCAGATGTGCCTTGAAAAAAGTTCTAACTTGAATTAACTAATTCCAGAATTGCTAAATATTACATCAATTAACTATGTGAGTGTCCTGAGCAAACTTCTGAAGTAGACACAAAATGGAATTATTACACTATACTATTACTATACTAATACTATTACAAAATCTCGTAGTGTCAAACAGAGATCACGTTATACCACTTTTTTCTCTACTCTACGATAATGTTTTGGTGGAGGGTGTGCATCAGATGTTAAACAAAAGTGTGCAACAATGCAAAAATGGTTGAAAAACACTGCACTAGACAGCAGTTAGGTATTGGTTATACTGAAAGACATTGTATGAACACAAATTGATTTATTATTTACAGTGATCTATTACATTTTTTTTCTCTCCTGTAGGTGACCCGTGTAGAGGAGCCATCCAAATATGGTGTGGTGGTTTATGATGGCGACAGTGGCAGCATTCACAGATTTGTGGAGAAGCCTCAGGTTTTTGTGTCCAACAAAATCAACGCTGGAATGTACATCTTCAACCCCAGCATGCTCAGCCGCATACAGGTCAGGAGTCCCCCTCTAGACCTGGCGTAGACCTGGCGTAGGCCTGGCGTAGGCCTGGCGCAGGCCTGGTGCAGGTCTGGCGCAGGCCGGGCGTAGACCTGGCGTAGGCCTGGCGTAGGCCTGGTGCAGGCCTGGTGCAGGTCTGGTGCAGGCCTGGCGCAGGCCGGGCGTAGACCTGGCGTAGGCCTGGCGTAGGCCCAGGTTAGACCTGGTGTAGGTTTGGTGTAGGTTTGGTGTAGGTTTGGTGTAGGTTTGGTGTAGGTCTGGTGTAGGTCCAGTGTTTTGTCGTGGTTTAGACCTGGCTTTGCCCTGGGTTTAGACCTGGGTTTAGGCCTGGTTTATACCTGATTTATACCTGATAGAGATACCACTGCATGGCATTAAATTCTCCATGGAGACAAGCAGGTGACACCACTAGGCAAGTTTAATGCCACACTGTGGAACATGACGTCTTCATGGACACAATCAGGTTGCGTATCCACTTATGCAATAGTTCAGTCCTATTTTATACTTTTAGTCCTGTATTTAGTATTTATTTTCTGTTGTAATCTAATATTAAATATTAACTTTCACTTATGGTCACACTACTGTCTCTTTATTATTATAATTTATACAAATCTACAATGTGTCTTTAATGGATGGGATGGAAATGCATTTGTGAACACATTATGAAATCTTATATTATTCTTTTTGTGTACAGCTCAGACCGACGTCGATAGAGAAGGAGATCTTCCCGGTGATGGCAGAGGAGGGTCACCTGTTTGCCATGGAACTGCAAGGTCAGTACCACAGCAGAAGTTAAACAGATGTAAAACAACCAAGACCTGATAAAGGTCTGAATAGACTAACCATGAATCTTATAAAACTAAATGAAATGTAGAAATGCAAAAGTCAGCATTAACTTCAAATTTACATAAAAGGGGAATGTTTTGTATTGACACATACATCCATCATAACCAGGTAATTTTAATAACTTTTTTTATCGCAACTATTGTGTCTGCTCTGTTCTCTGTTCAGCTCACAGCTCGACTAAACGTAAGTTAATACTGGTACTGTGTAGATTTGTAGTTTCTTTTAAAATGTATTTAGGCCTCCAGTGCCTTTGCAGCCACTGCAGCCTGACCAGTTATCCAGTCATGTCAATGCATTAACTGTGGTCACTTCTTTAGTATTGCTCTGCTGTTTATTTGTTAAAAAAAAACAAACAGTTGTATTAGATATTAAAGAGCCATATTTTTTTATAAAAACTGTAAGCCGTATGCTCCAAAAAGTCCCATGTTTGATTCTAGGACCCTGTGGGTCTAAGTGGATTTCCTTCATATGATACAGTTTCTGCATCAGCTTAGATTGGAACATGCACAGTAGGCTACCCCTCTGGCTGGTCCTGCCCAAGATCCTGGCTCAAAATCCAGTAGATTTGTCCCGTGGTACTGCACTTAACCCGCCTGTGTTAAAGGACGAGGCAAATGCAGAGGGCACATTTTTTCCATCACTTAAGAATAACCCAAACTTACTTGCGGTTTCAGGGTTCTGGATGGACATCGGTCAGCCCAAAGACTTCCTGACAGGGATGTGCATGTACCTGCAGTCGCTAAGGCAACACTCACCTGAACGCCTGCACACGGGACCTGGTTTCCACGGCAACGTCCTGGTGGTGAGTGACCAGAAATGCGTGCCATTTGTTATAAGGGCCCAAATGTGTTTTAACTTTAATTTTATTAACATCTGAACTGTACAGTATTTTACAAGTCCGGACTATCTATAGGTTTCAGAGTGATGAAAAGCACTATTACCATAGCAATAAACTAAATAGTAAGTTATATATAACATTTGAATGGTACAAATTAGTACTCAAAATGGTGCCTATAAAATTAAACGGTCAACTGAAGCCAACCCATACATTTTGTTATTGGTATGTGTAAGTGACAAATTGTTTTCCAGTAAGTTATGTGTGTTTGTGTTTATAGGCAGGTGTCTGTATGGTCTAGTCCTCTGGTCTTGTCCTGTTCTAGTCCATGTTTTTACCTTGCACTCTGTTTGTCCCAGGACCCATCTGCGGTGATTGGGCAGAATTGCAGCATTGGTCCAAACGTGTCTATCGGGCCGGGGGTGGTGGTCGAGGACGGCGTGCGGATCAAGCGCTGCACCCTGCTGAAGGGGGCCCGGGTCCGCTCTCACTCCTGGTTAGAGAGCTGCATTGTGGGCTGGAGCTGCTCCGTTGGACAGTGGGTCAGTACTAGGGTTGTCAAATGTAGAGAAACTCAGATGCTAAAACTAGAATCAAAACTGGATCCTCATTACTAAAAATGTCACATTCAGGGGACAGAAATGAACCTTTTCCTGAATAGCTTTAGAATGATCTTGAGCTGCATGAGAACAATTACCTACAATTACCTACCTGGACGACTGAGGGATTACACAGGCCACGTGGTAATATAAAAAAGTACTACAATTGTCAATCACATTCTATTGTCTAAAAAAAGAGTGCTTTTTTATTATCATCATGGTATCGGAATCTGTATTGAGTATCAAAATCGAGTTTGAAATTTTTATATTGTGATAACATTAGTCAGTACTCAACTCAAACTCAATATATTATGGTTCAAATAGTAGTTTTATCCTCATATACAGAATAACTTGCATGCACTTATTTGAGAGGGAAATTATTCCTTTCTACTATATGAAACCAATGTACTGTATTTTAACTGATAGTACAAAAATGAACAGCCTATTGGATTATCAGCATAAGTAATAATTCACTGTGTAACATATTAAAAAAAAAAAACTGATTAAAAATTAGAACCTTGCAGCATAATCTCGTAAAAGAATGAAGGTGATATTTCTGCACTATTGTGGTTAATTTTACTGTCTATATTTGAACCTCAAACAAGATATTTTGTTTTTTACTAAATAGTACATTTTTGATGAATTGTGAATGTCTCAGATTATCAGTATTGGAAATCCCCCCAAGAAAATGAATGAATGAATGAATGAAAATAAAAGGTATCAATTTTATCCATAAGATCTTATTTCTTTTAGTACAATTTCTGTTTTGTGTCTTCTCTAGGTGCGAATGGAGAACGTGACAGTTTTGGGAGAAGACGTCATAGTGAACGATGAGCTTTATTTAAACGGTGCCAACGTCCTCCCTCACAAATCCATCAGCGAGTCTGTCCCAGAGCCACGCATCATCATGTAGCACCAGAACTTTGAACTGTTGACCTTTGAACTCCGCCTAAACCAAACCAGTGCCACGGCAACCTGGGGTGCAGAGAGGAGGAAGAAAGGCCCTCCTCTGCCGCCAATTGTGTCTTATTTTTATGGGACGAACGGTTTGGTCGGTTCGTGTCTGACTGAGTTGAAGGAAGCCTGGATTCGGGCGTTATAATGAAGAAGAGGGATAAGGGTTAATGCTATGTCCACATTAATATACATTTAACAGACAGTTTTCACTTCAAATGAGACTTCTACTGAATGTTTCTAGCTTTAGTTGTTTTTTGTCTGCTAGCAAAATAACTAAAAGGCCCTGTAGCTGATGATGAATCACAGTAGAAGAACATGGCTTAAAGTGCATGTGACAGGTCTTCATGTTTTTTCTAATTGTTACTTGGTTTGGTGGGATAGTACCTGTGGTAAATATTTATCATAGTTTTACATCAGTTAAGTGGGGGAAAAAGTTGAGAAAAAAAGCACAAAAAACAGGTAGTAGCAGTGAGTTCTAAAACAGAATCCCTTTACCTGTGTCAACACAGAAAATTTCATCCAAAATGCAGGAAGGCATTTTTCTGGCAGATTAAACATTCCTTTAACAAAGTAAAGGTATGGTCATTTATTTGTATTAGGCTTATCATAACTATTGTGCAATTTTGACATGTTTTGGCCTTTGTTTACAGTATGGTTGCTACGTAACAGTTGTGGAATTACTTCTGTGTGTGTCATATCTGCTGCCCTTGTCCAACTAGGAAGTAAAATTATAAACTTCAACAAGCTTTTTGGTAAAATCTTAAATATAATGTTAAGTATGTTTTAAGGAAATTAGTAGTCTAATGTGTCACATGCACTTTGAACTGCCCCACCCACCAACTTCCTAATCACACGTACCAAGAACCCTTAAAGAAGGACAACTTTCAAAGATGTTTTTTTTATATGCTTTTTTTTCTTTCATAAATAGCTTATTATATGATGCACTACAAGGAACTTGAAGATAAAAAAAACAGGTACAGGGCATTTAATAGTAAAGTCCACACAGAAGTGATAAAATCCCCTTTTCATTCTGGATCTTTTTGTGTTTAACTTTTCGATAATATTTACATACCTGCAGTAGTATGTTATTTCATACACACATATTTGAGTATGTAGAGGGCCAGTGTACAATTTATTACATTTTGGAGATTAACCTGAATCACTGTTAGAAATTTGTACTGTTCTTAAATGTCCAGCACTGACCACAAGGGGTCAGTAGAAACAAATATTTTATGACGATGAGCTTCAGTGTATGACCATTGTGTATGACTGAACACTATCCATGGGTACTGTGTTTTTGTTTTTGAATTTTTGTCTCAGAAATATGCATCTTTGGATGACTTTATTAGTATGGACATAGTGGCAAAACTGTTTACAGGAACGGACAAAGACATTTTATCATTAAAGATGCACTGTGTAACTTTTCTTTTGGGTAGTCTGCCACCTGCTTGTTTCCATGGAGATGTTATTGCTTCTTCCTGCAACGTTTCAGCATAGAATTAAACATTTATGTTATTACAGATGTTTTTATTGCTAAGAAATATCTTGCAAAAATCCATTCTTACTGTAATTGTGTTTGCCTCTCCACAGATCTGACCTGTAATTTAACCTGATGACGTCACCTGTTTATCTTCATGGCAGTAAAGAAGTTTAATGCCACACTGTAAAATCTCCATAAAGATAAACAGGGGGTGACGCATCAGAAAAGAAGAAAAGTTACATAGTGCATCTTTAACTTAAATGGAATAGGTTATGTTTTTCTAGAATTGTCATCAGTTGTTTTGGGAAGAAATTGCCTCCCACAAAAATTCACTGAAGATTTTCTGATAAATTGGATCCACAAACTTATATTAAGGTATCACACCTGTGTTTGAAAATACCACAGCGTTTAATACTACGAGAAATAAATATGTCACCTTAGTTAATTTATACTGAGAGTAAACAGAGAAGAGCTGGATGTCACTTTTTATTTGCTGTATCTATACATCTGCAATTTGAAATTTTAAAGGCAATTTCTACCACATAACCACCACCAGTATTAACCATAGGGTCTGTTAGAGTGTCATGATGCCGCCTGAACACAGCTTAATGAAATCAGTGAGTACAGGGACTTTTGTCTATTTGTGTGAACAGTTTATGGGTTTGTTTTGTGAAGTTTTTTTTTTTTTTATGCATTATAACACGAGCTGCCGAACATCACCAATCGGACTTTGGTGAAACAAACTGTAGCCTTCGAATAGTTCAAATGACAAATGTATTTCTTCTGCAATTATGACTGACAGTAATGAGATTATAACAGAATAAAATGCTCTGAAGAAAAGAAAGTGATTGTGGAGTTAATGGGAGGGTTGATTTTTCATATTATTTATACTGTAGTTGAGCTGTAAAGAGTAATTAACATGCATTGGTAATGTTCTGGGATTGGTGTTTAAAGTGGAAATAAACACTAAATCAGCTTTTCTTTTCGCTACTTAATTGTGTACGTGGTGTTTAATAACATCGTCTACTGTTACCAGTCATGTTTTGGCAATTTTAGAGCAAACTAGGTAAATATGCAGCGTTCTGATCAAAAATGTATAAAAATGTGTGAGTCCTGGCTCTAGTGGCCACTGTAATTTCAGGTACTATGTGACATCACACAGGACTGCCCTGATTACAACCAGGTGTTTTTGTAGGGGCTTAAAGTGTGGATACCTGTTTGACCAATCACACTTTTTTATTTCTTCAGACCCCGGCCCTCTTTTCCCCTCACTTTTCTATAGTCCACAGGCACTGTTTAAGCAGCTCTATCTGAAATGTGGCTGTGGGCAGAGTTTAGGTGTTTAGCTCCACTTTAAAGATGGATTATGTAAAAATGATGAAAACAATAACAATTCTCAATGAATTCCCCTTTGTGCACTTTTCTACATCACCATGAGAGGGCTCTGTTCTGACTTCCTTTGAAGGGTGTGTCCAGGTCCCCCCTGTATGATAATGAGGGATCCACTGCCCCATACCACATTTGGCCCTTCTGAAGCCATGCCTCCTCCCTGTGAACAGGAGCTTGGACAGCCTGGTGTAGTAGTAGTGGTATTATGTAAATATCTAATATTTTCATCAATATTACATACTGCCTGTTCAAAATCCACTTTAGATTAGACATGTGGCTGGTTAATGCCCAGAGTAGACTGATGTAGACTTGATTTGTTCCTGTTCTAGTCCCAAGCTGTGTGTGTGTGTGTGTGTGTATGATGTGTACAAGTCTGAGCTGTCATCATAACTCATAACAGATGTGATGTCCAAACAGTCTCAGTATTTGTGAGTAGTGCGTTCACTAAATACTTTTTCACTCTTAAGTGTCTTGAGTAGTTGTTTGGATCACAGTATTTTATTTTAAAATGGTAGTAGCAGTGGTATAGTACCTCCTTGTTTCAAAAACCTGGTTAGACCTGTCAATCACGTTTGTGTTCCAACATGATCCAATTATAAGCTGCACAAAATAAAACTGCATCATCAGACAACTTCATTTTGCTGTTCTGAAATCAATATCCAGTCCAAATACTGTTTAAGGATTGTTCTATGAGGAGTTAAGAAAATGTATAGACTGTGTACACTGAGCTTGGGCAATGACTGAATTAAACAAAACATTAAACAGTCATTGTAAACATCTTCAAGAGGGAACTTTCCAACAGACGGTAAGATACAAACTTTAAGATCTGTGTGTTGATGTAGAAGTGGGTCTTTCTTCACTATATGCCAGGGCTTCAAATAATAATTATTTTCCTAACCGATTAATCTAGTGATTATTTTTTTAATTAATCAATTATTTGTTTAAAACACAAAAGTGAATATGAGATTTTTACTCAATTTCACCCACATAAAAATGTAGTGAAAAAGCTTGAGGACAGCCTGGTGCAGTTTTGTTTAAATCAAAAACGCAAAATGTACAAGTCCTAAAACTTCTTGTATCAGTTTATGACATGCTTTGGATCCTACGTACAGACCAGTTAATGATTATTTGATAACTTATTGAAGCACTACTATTTGAAAAACTAGTAAATGTCTGGATATCTGCATGATTTATAATTTTAAATTAATATAATTTCAAAGATAAACTATTAAAAATTGTGTTTTCAAAGAAGAGGCACAAACATTTGAAAAACTAAATATTATCTGAAGGAGCAGGAAACGATTCAAAAAATGTAACAACAACATGAATCTTTTGTCCTCTGTAAACTGGCAATAAGAGTAACCACAGTTTAGGATTAAAGGTGTGGTGCTAGAAAACTACTTGGGACAAATTCTATAAAAAATATATTCAAGTAAATTTAACTGAGTAAAAGTTACTGAGCACTACACACCTGCCCAGTGTTTGTAAACTGAGTTGTGTGTTTAAACAAGTGAGGAATGTAACAAAACAACAATTTAAACTCAGTTCAGATGAATCATTGGCCTTGTTCACATTCACACCAAAATCTGATTATATGTGATTTCTGCACCTTTAAGATTATTTAAATGACATGTAAACCACAAAATCTGATGTGAGTAATCAAAGGGACCATGATCAAAGAGATTAAAGGATTTGGCTTTTTACATTTCATTTAAATAATCTTGTAACTCCAAAAATCTCATATTAACCAGATTTAAAGTGTGGATGTAGCCACAACCACTGAGAATACCACACGAATGCCTGGCTTTAACACTGAATACTGGGTGAAGTCTGGAATGAGGAAAGGAAGGAAAGGGGCGTTCTCCATAACCGTCATTTATGGTTAATAAGGACTTCAGACCTTTCTCACAGGCTCAGGGAGAAATACAAAATAGTTTTCCTGTGGTTGTGCGTTTCAAAGGCCACCTGAATACTTTATGTGACTTGTGACTTTTGTTTTGCTCTGTGTTCAGCTCATCTGACAGAATGGCATCGCTGACAGAGAACCTGTGCTGTGCAGTCATGACATCTACAGAGTCCCTGTGGTTCTGATCTGCAGTCACAGCTTCTGCAGAGACTGTGTGGAGAACTGGTGGAAAACCTCTGAGTCGAAGCTTTGTCCCCTGTGTAAGAGGAGACACTCTAAAGGCCTGTTCACAAACCTGGCCCTGAGGAGCGTGTGTGAGGCGTTCCTGCAGCAGAGGACTGGTGCAGATCACAGAGTGTGACCTGCACCACGAGGAACTCAAACTCTTCTGTGAGGAGCACCTGCAGCCGCAGCATTGTCTGTGGACACTCGGTGCAGCACTCGGGACACTGCCTCAGGCCCATTGATGAGGCCGCTCCAAGCCTCAGGGAGAAGCTTCAGCAAACGCTGCAGCCGCTGGAGAACAAAAGACAGGACCTGACCAGGAGCAAAGAGCAGTTTTCTGCTGCAGTGCCTCATGTTGAGGCCCAGGCCCGACTCACAGAGACACAGATCCAGGATCAGTTTAAGAAGCTGCATCAGTTTCTAGAAGAGGAGGAGCAGGCCCGGGTCAGAGCTGTGAGGGAGGAAGAGCAGCAGAAGAGGAGGAGCCTGGAGGACAAGATGGTGGCTGTGAGCAGAGAAATAGAGGCTCTGTCAGAGACCATCGCAGCCACAAAGAAGCACATGGGATCTGAGGACGTCTCCTTTCTGGTGCAGTACAAGGCTGCAGTGGAGAGAGTGCAGCGCTGCCCCCTGGTGGAAGGACCACAGATGGGACCAGCAGCTCTGATAGACCAGGCCAAACATATAGGCAACCTGGGCTTCAACATCTGGAAGAACATGAAAGACCTGGTCCAGTTCTACCCTATTGTTCTGGATCCAAACACAGCACATCCAGACCTTACTCTGTCTGAAGATCTGACCAGTGTGGCATCTGGAGAGAGACAAAAGGTTCCAGAAAATCCAGAGAGGTTTGAATCGGTCCTTGTTCTAGGATCAGAAGGATTCACCTCAGGAACTCACAGCTGGGATGTGGAGGTCTCTGGAAACTGTAGCTGGTCTGTTGGTGTAATGAATGAGCATGTTCAGAGGTGACAGCGTGCAAATAGAGGAGTCTGGAGCATAGATTACTTTTCAGGAAAACATTACCGAGCCTTTTATCCCACGGGTGAAGTTGTACCTCTTTCTGTGAAGAATCTGCAGAAGATTAGAGTGAAGCTGGACTTTAACAAAGGAACACTGTTGTTTTTGAATCCCAATACAAAGACACATATACACACCTTTACTCACTCTTTCTCTGAGAAGTTGTTTCCGTTATTTCAGAATTTTAATAAAACCCCACTTAAGATTTTACCCCTCAACAAACCTTTCTAAATGTTGGCATCACACCCCCAGAGAATGTTGATGACATCAGCTGCAAAGTATCAATAATTTACCATTTTGATTCATCTGACTTTTGCTGTTAATGTTATATTTTAGTGTGGATTTCATAATTATTGTCTCCCTGGAGATATCATTGCTTTCTATCATCATGGAGACAAGCAGGCGACTCCACCATTTTTAATCAATAAAAACATAACTGAACAAAAGTAAAATAGACACCACACCAGTTTCATAGTGTTACTTTAAAGTGGTTTTCTTGTTAAGATGTTTCAGGGAATTTGATGGAAAATGCTGAATGTCAAATATAGGCCTATGAATTTTACAATGCAACTGAAGATCTTAACTACTTATTTACTACTAGAGCCTCCTCATGATGATGGCCAACAGCAGTGAGAGAAGATACATTCTCATTGGTTTATGTGAAGTGTATTTTAAAATCAATCTGTGTGTTTGTTTTAATCATTTTAAAGAGGGGGGTATTACGCAAAATCTTTTTTTTTTTTTTGCTTTCTACCATGTTATAATGTTGTTCCCTCATCAAAAACATGCCTGAAGTGGTTTCAGATGTCATCCATGTTTGAGTATTTTCGCAATCTCTCTCAGGCCCTACTCAAACCCTCCTTAAGGTTAGCTGTAAGATTCTGTCCAGTGCTCAGCCCACAAGTCTACGTCATCCATGCTCCCACACGACAAAAAACATGATACAAAACTGTACACAGCAACTTAACAAGCATTAGTGAGATGCACGCTGATTGTGTCGTGATAGTGCTCTGAGAGGGGAGTGACAAATCGTCATTGCCATTGTCTTTGTTTTTTGTTTTTTTTTCCTGGGTTATTCCAGAGGCATTTGGAATGAGGATTAAGAGGAGTTTAGTCAGTTGTTATCAGTTTTTCAAGAATCTCTTTTAAAGCTATAGCTGAAGTTTACTTTTTCTCGAGTGACCTTGTTGTTTGCTTTGACACTAGCTCATTTCTAAATTCAACCCTTTTTATGAATCATTCAGGCAGAACCCAACCCTACTATTTTCTCTGAGCTTTTTCTCCCCAGTCTGTGAAGAAAGAGTAGAGAGAGGGAGGAGGGGGAGGACACGATGGTACCTTGCGATTGGCTGATAGGGCACAGGGCGGGACTTGGAGGCGGCCTGTGATTGGCTGGCTGCAGGGCCTGTCTCTTTGTCTGGGCTGAGGTGCAGAGGCAGAGGCATAGGAATCCAGGTGCTGCTCTGGACTGGACTGCTCCGGGCCAAAAACCACAGACGGGAACGAGTGAGCTCAGCACCGCAGCACGAGACGAAAAAACACACGGGAAAAAGTAAGTTTGGTACATTACTTTGTTTAACTAAAAAGTTCTAAAATTAAAAAAAAAGACTTGGTGTAGGCTTGTTAGGTAGTCCTGGTTTACTGCAAATTTAGTTTTAGTTTAGACCCGATTTATCCCAGTTACTGCAGTTTAGTCCCAGTTTGCCAGGTTACCAGGTTTAGTCCTTCAGACCTGATTAAAACCTTGTTACATTCTGCTTTGGTCCTGTTGGGTCCTATAGGTTTAATCCTGGTTCATAAGATCTGACATTCGTCCTGGTTTAGACCTGCTTTGGTCCGGGTTGGTCCTAGTTTAGACCTAGTTCAGACTTTTATGACCAAGATTTCTTAATAATATAGAAAGTACAATTGTATTCTGCATAATTTGAAATAGAAAGTTTATTTTAGCCCTTGCTCCAGTATAGTCCTGATTAGTGAAATTTGCCTTGGTTTTATGTAAGTTTACATCTGATTAGTATTTGGTTAGCCCATAGATATACAGTCTATGTGTTAGCTCTGCTTTGGTCTATTACTCCTTAATTAATAATTGCATATAGTCATTCAGTTAGAATTGAATTGTTATTTATAGCATTCTATTACATTATTTATTTTGTATTAACTAAATATATATTTCTCATAGGAGTTAACATTGAAACAAGAGGATTTGAACATGAGCTCGTCAAAGCAAAAGGTAAGCCACTTCTTTCTTACTACACCCTGACGTAGACTCAGTTTAATCCTGGTCCAGTCCTAGTTAAGTCCTGGTTTGGTCACAGTCTAGCCTAGTCGAGCCCTGGAGCGCTTAGTCCAGAGTTGGTTTAGTTCTGTTTATTTTCGCCTTTGTTAAGTTCTGGTTTAGTCCTGGTAAAGGTTAGATCTTTGGACTATAGATTCACTTCTGGTTCAGTCTTTGTCTAGCCCTAGTTTGGCTCCATCTCAGTCCAGGTATGGCACATGTAAGTCATCTTTTAGTCCTGGTTTAGTCCTGGTTTAGTCGCAACAAGGCCTCACAGTATTGAATCAGTATAGTTCTGGTTCAGTCTATGCTCTCGTTTAGACCCATATTAGTCCTGGTTAAATCCTGTCTTAGGACCAGGGGGGTTAGTCCTGGTTTAGTCCAGGTTTAGTCCTGGTTTAGTACTGGTTTAGTACTGGTTTAGTACTGATATAATCTGATTAAGTAATAGTAAGGCCACACTATAGTTCCTGAGGCTTTAGGTAGTCCTGGTTTAGGTTTTTCATTTCTGCTTTAGACCTTGTTTAGTCCTGGTTTACATCTTGTTTAGTCCTGGTTTACACCTTGTTTAGTCCTGGTTTAGAACTGTTTTAGTCCTGTTAAGTCCCGGTTTAGACCTTGTTTAGACCTTGTTTAGTCCCTGGTTTAGAGTTTATTTAGTTCTGGTTTGTGCCTCTTATATTCCCTGTTGTATTATGTCCAGAATGCATTGTGCTGTGTCTATATTTAGAGGGTTTAATCAGAGGAAACACAGAGAGATAAGCGCTGCCCAGTCCTGCTTAGGCTCTGTCTCTGTCAGCACCTGGGGTCCAAACTGGGTTCACCCTGTCAAACCAAGGGCCAAATGCATTAAAGGTGCATTGTGTAACTTTTTTAGTGGGAGCAGCCACCTGTTTGTCTCCATGGAGATGTTTTGTTTTGCTCATAGAATACTCTACTGTATGGCATTAAACTAAACCAGCTGGGCCAAGTTACAGGTCAGATTTGTGGAGAGGCAAACAGTAGGAACTTATGTTTTTCAATGTATTTTGAGCAGAAACCTCTGTAATTTAATAAAAGTGAGATTTACTGGGGAAAATTCTAGGTAAAGCATTAACATATCGATGGAAACAAGCAAGTGGCGGACCCTCCACCAGAAAAGTTACAGAGTGCACCGTTAAAATGACTTGAATTCACAATTTCTATCTAACTCAGGTTCATTTTAACTTTCTATTATTTGCTTGGCTTGAGGGTTAAGTATTTCTGTTCTTATCCCAAGCTTCCAAGTTTTGTACCACCAATGTGCATAATTTTGCTAAAATAATATTGCTTCATGATTTTCAGTTTTTTATGAATGAATTTGAATTTTTACACCTATATTTTTATACCTATATCATATATTATACAATTGGAAGGTGTTACTACTACTACTACTAATACTACTACTGGGGCTACTGCTGCCATTACTAACACTGTCACTAACTCTATGACAATTAATACTATTACCACTACTACTGCTGCTACTACTACTACTAGGTCTATTATTACTGCTACCTCTACTACTATTTGTAAAATATTGACTAAATACATAAATATTATTGCTACTACTACCACTATTTCTGCAACTACTACTACTACCTCTACTACTATTCCTGCTTGCTCAGCGAATACAAGACTGCATCAGTACTGCAGTGAATACTACTACTGCTACTGCAATTACTACTTCTACTGCTGCTGCTGCTGCTGCTACTACTACCGATGCAACTGCTTCTACTCCTATTACTGCTACTACTACATATCACAGGTCACTACACTGCCCTTGTTTGGCCCTGTTCAGACACAGCAGCAGTGATGAGTCCATGGAGTTGTTTTAGTGACAGACATGGACTTAATCCTGGTTGTGATCTGGAGTTATTTGTGTTCGGTGTTGACAGGTGAAAGGGCTCCACAGGGATCAGGGAGTCTAACTACAGACCTCTGACACCGCCAAACAAAAGAGGAACAATAACAAACACAGAAACAACAGGGACAGGAAACAAACTTACAACGCTGGTATTTATAAAGACTAAAACTAGTGCGTGGTTACTTTGCAGTAGTGTTGTCACAATACTAAAATTTCAAACTTGATTCTGATACTGAAGAATGTAAACCTATGAGCGGCCAAAACAAAAAGAGCTATATATGTTTTTTGTATTACTTATTAATGAATTAAAGGTGTACTATGTAACTTTTCTGGCAAAGCAGTAACATCTCCATGGAGACAAGCAGGTGACATAACCAAACCAAGCATATTTTTTCATAATAAATAATTAGAAATAAAGATAGATAGATATAGATTATATTATATCGTGGAACATTCCATTTTCATGAGACAAACAGGGGAAAACTTATATAGTGCACCTTTAATTATTAACTGTCTTTGTCAAAATTAAAAGAAATCAGTAACCAGATCAGTTCCACTACTTGAAATTGGTGCTTTTAAGTGGTATTGGCACTTTTAAGTGTATCGGCTTTCGGCCTTAAATCTCCAGCAGATTACGATATTTTGTAGGGCTGCAGTCGATGTGTCCTGCTGGTCGATTACTTGACTAAAAAGGGGGCGTGGCAGAAGCTCTCAAAAGTATTAGTATTAGTATGACCCAAACTGCACTCACAAGACTACACCTGCCCGGGAGTTCAAGCAAGAACAACTAATTATACAGAAAAAAGTACAAGCAAACAATGTATTTCTATTAAACTTGTGAATCATGAGTTTAATCTGCCTTTTTAAATCTAAACACCAAAAAATAACTACAGTAACATAATTTTCAGCTAACTCGCTCACTCACTCCTCCTTTCTGCTGTTGTCTCATATAAATACTCATAATCTAAATAAAATGCTTAGTCGACTAATACATATTTTGGTCGAGTAAGACTCTATCAACCGATTAATCGACTAAACAACTAACGGCCTACATCCCTATAGTCACCTACAATATTTAGTTTGGGCTGCCTAAAAACACGCATAAAGCTTTATTTGAACATTTAGTGCGATGAGGACACTGCACTGACGTGATTGCACAGCCTCTCATCCAGTTTGTGGTAAAAAAAGGGCTGTGGGTGAGTTAGTACATTTAAATGACATAATTTGGGGAAAATAACCCAAAATCGGCCAGTACATATCGGTTAAAAAATATTGGCAGTGCATATCGACCATCGGTTTCTCCGGGTTCTAAACAATGGACATCGGCCATGAAAAAACCCATATCGGTCGATCTCTTGGCAATATAAATCTTGTGTGCAGTACATTTGATCTTGTGTTAAACCCATAGAGGCAGAATGAAGCTGCTCAGCTGGTGCTGTTTTACTGTCATCACTGCAGCCCTCTCACACCTACAGCAATAACACACTACACTCTTGACACCACCAATGCCTTTAACAGCATGTAATGAGCCTAGAACACAACCAAATGTCGTTTAACAAGCACAAGCAAGGTGTAGTGGATTAGCATTTGCCCACAACCTGGAAGGCTGCCGGTTCAGTTGTCACCTGAGTGCGTGCTGTTGTTGGCAAGAGACTTCAGCCAGTCCATTTTGACAAGCAGAGCAACCCCACAACCTGTAGTATCTCACCCTTTAAAAAAAGATTTTCATACTGAGAGCCCTATTTCCTGGGGTTTTAAATACAAATAAGAGGTTTTGTGTCAAAATAAATAACTTAAAGACCTTGAAGCATACACCTGCAGTGTTTTGTTGTGTCTTTGGGCAAGACACTTCCATCCATTCAACACTGACAAGCAGAGCACTCCTACAACCCCTTTCATCTCTTCTTATAAAAATGCTAATGTGACTTTTAAACTGAGAGCTACTTTCTGATGTTTTAAAATACAAACAATAGGTTGTTTGTAAAAATAAATTCATTAATAAGTTATAACTTCTTCGGTATTGATTTAAAAAAAATAAGTTTGTAGTTTCATTACCTGCAATACAGATCCTATTATTGGGACTCAA
>KN486030.1:46661-58998 GCA_000787095.1 Periophthalmodon schlosseri
GGGATTTTCAGAAAGAGAAATGAGAGAAACAAACAATGACCTCACCTCTGCACGCCATGACATCACTGTGTAACGTCACCTTTGGGTCCAGTCCAACAAGAGGCCCAGGCAAGACCTAGGGTGGGACCAGATAGGGAGGAACTAAACCAGGATTAAATCTGGATTTAAACAGGGCTTAACCACAGTTAAAACCAGGACTAAACCCAAACACAGCTTGTTTGCTGCTGTATATAAAATACTCTTTATGGTACATTCTTCCATAGCCATAATTTCCCTGAGGTAAACTGACAGAGCTGCGCTCTACTGCCCCCCACTGCTGCTATTAGCTGCTACTGCTGCTGCTGCTTACTCTACAACTGACTGTTGTAACAATAATAACATTTCAAACTTTTTTCAATAACAAGAAATCTTACCACAAAATAGTAGTATATTTAACATTACCATGTGGTTTTATACTAGTTCTTATATAAATCAGAAACATTAAAAACTAAAACTATTCAGAAATGTGTATTTATGTATTTTGTAGTTTGATGTATTCTTTCTAGTAGGCTATTGATTATTCTTTATTTGCTATAGTTCTGAAATGATGAAAAGTGTCTATAGCAAGTAACAATTCAAAACTAAATATTATATCTTGTGAATAGTCAGCCATCCTCAAAATGGCAAAAACAAGCTGAAACCCATAGTATTAATGCAATTGGAACGGTTTCTGCTGCTCATTCTACTATTATCTACAACTATATCCACCACAGCAGCAAAATCATCTGCCACCTCAGCCCCTCCATCTTCTCCTCTTCACCAACACCATTGTCTTCTAGGCCCAGTTAATTTATTATTAGCATTCCTACTAATGGTTAATCATGTTTGTAATGCTGTGATGGCACATTTCAGGTTTAGGGGTGTATAGTTTTCTCCTGTCATCTTTAACCTTAAAGGTCCTATATTACACAACATTGACTCGTGTGAGCTTTAAGCCATGTTCTAATGCTGTTACCTCCTCAAAAACATATCTGGAGTTTTGTTTCATTTACACATGTTTGAGTAACCCTTTATTATTAGTCTGTCTACATCTCCAAAGATCAAAATGCTTTGTTTCACTTTGTGATGTCATGAAGTGGTAGTTTTTAAGTTAACAGCTCCTTTTACCTTTAGTTCAGTAGAGATTGGAAATTCCACGACTGAAATTATCCAAATAGTGGTAGTTTTAAGTTAACAGCTCCTTTTACCTTTAGTTCAGTAGAGATTGGAAATTCCACGACTGAAATTATCCAAATGATTCTAGTGAAGGTGTGTGGAGTTTAAAAACACAGTGGAGCACTTCCTGTATTACGCCATGACATCACAAGGTGGACAGAGTGTGTTCCGTTTGAAATAAGAACTCATCCTAAATATGTAGGGTTTGTATTTTGTTTCGTCTGTGAATGAAACAAAACACAACTCCAGTATGTTTTTGATGACGGAACAACATTCTAACATAGATCAGAAAATAGCGTAATATGAGCCCATTCATGATAAATCTATTATACACTTCATCAACGACGTCTCGACAAAAGTGCCAAAGTTTTCAGTTCAATAAACAATGAGTTCATTGTAGCTCGTTTTGTTTTCCTGTTAAAGTCCTGTTGAATGTTGATTGCATTGTTGTGTGGTTGGCAGGCGCTGGCAGCAGGGGCCTGTCTGCTTTGTGAGGGGAACTGCTCAGGGTTCCAGCCACATTCCTGGAGGTAACTCTCATCCCACAAGCACCACAAGAATCCACCTCACAGAGAGCTATTTTACTGTATTTGAACAAAAAGCTTTAGTTTCCAAAAACAGGATCTTACACTGCAGAAAGGAATGTCTAAAGTGATTATTACCTTTGTTGAATCATTTCTGAGACCATCTGACTTGTTTTTAAGTATTTTCAACATGTTTTCATTAAGTCTCGCAAACATTATGAGCTAGTGGGGTACGGACATTCAAACGTAACAGGTAAACAACGCAACAAGTGGAGAGGTTAAAATGCACAGCAAAATATCATTTATTTCAAACACACATTGTATTGTAAACACTGGAAAGTTATTAAACACCAATGCAAAAAAATCAATAAAATATCAAAAGGAAGAATTCATATCCATAATAATTGCTCAAATTGGAACTTTTACAAACTAATGTTACCATTTTAGGTAAACTGAAGAAGCCTCCTGGATGAGCGGCGAAACGTCTTCAGTCCAAAACTTTTATCCAGTTGACAGAATAAAAATGTATTTTAACTAAATCAAAAAGGATTTTTTTGTAACGACGTAAAATAATTACATGGAGAGAAAAAAAGATCACATAAGGCGTGCATTTAAGTCACCTTTAAAAATGTTTTTCTCTTTAATCTCGTCAGAAAGGCGTGCACTTCCTGTGGCTGCAACTCTATTGATCACATGACCACTGAGGCAGAGGAGGACCAACGAATGGGACGGCTGCTTTCGGATACGCCCTGTGGTCACATGACTCAGAAGGTGAAAGGGGGCGGTGGCTTGAGACTCTACAAACGAAACCGTCTGATCGTCACCAACCCCCACGTGTCACGCAAAGACCCCAGCTTCAGCACCACGGCCTACCAATGGGCCCCCAGCACCACACACAAACTGGTGAGAAAATACTGCTATTACTGCTGCTATTACTGATACTAATACCTTATATTACTACTACTACTACTACTACAATTGATATTACTGCTACTGCTATACTACAAATGGCACCACACAAAATTATTATTATTATTATTACTGCTATTACTGCTGCTAGTCCTATTGTTACTACTATAAATCATATCACTACTTCAACTAAGTGCTATATTCCTACCAGTGGGCCCCTCACACCACACACACACTAGTGAGGAAATTATACTATTACTACTCGTATTACTACAGCTGCTGCTACTACTACTACTACTGTTGCTGCTGTTGGTGGGTTTCAGATTCTAAAATGTGATGATGTCATATTACCAGCTGGGGGCAAGAGCGAGGTTTGCCTATTGATTACAATGTACTTTGCCATGAAATGAAATCTAAAAGGTAAAGGAAACAAATGTTTAACCTGGTGGTTTCTATTAGTGGCTAGACCCATTAACATCTTGTATTACAACAAAAAACTGCATTTTAACAATATTAATTTTAGCTGCCCCCATCTGTATTTAAGATAATATACCTATAAAATGTTGTGATGTCATCTGAAACCCAGCGATTACTACATCTGATAATGCTATTATTGTTGTAAGTGCTACTACAACTCTTGATGCTGTTACTACTGCTACTACTACTCTACTACAGCAACTACTACTACTAATACTACTACTGCTACTACTACCACTACTCTTGGTTATAGCACTACCCGGCTTCAGGAGTAGCCTTGCTACAATTTCTGAACTGCAAACACTGCTTCTTTTTAATTGATCTTTGTTAAATAGCACGTTTGTCAAAACAACTGAGATTGGTTTTCTCTGCATCTGTCAGGTCTCTGATTAGCAAGTGTCTGATTCATTACTGTTTTTTTGTAGGCAGTGCAGTTTATGGATCTCCTCCCACAACAGTGCCGCCCTATAAGTGGCACACGGGGGGCGCTAGAGAGAAGCAGACAGTTACAGATACAGCTTCCTGTTTATGACCAGGACCCAATGAAGTGCTGCAGCCTCTCCTCTGAAGACCAGGTGAGTGCATATGACAGGTTTTCATGTTTTTCGAGTTATTACTTGGTTTGATAGGATAGTACCTGTGTTAAATATTTATCACAGTTTTACATCCGTTAAGTGGTGGTTTGTGGGAAAAAAGTTGAGAAGAAAAGTACAAAAATCCACGAAGTAGAGGTGGGTTCTAAAGCTGAATACTTCTATCCATGTCATTAACACTTAAAATTTTCTGGCAGTTTAAACCTTGATTTCACAAAATCTTTAGTTAAATCTTAAATAAAATGAAGTTAACTATGTTTTAAGGAATTTTGTATAATCTGTCATATGCACTTTATATGCATATGCACTTTTTAATATTTGTTATTTTTCTATTCAAATGATTTTTTCTTTAAAGTGCATATGACAGGTTAGAATACTTTTTCATTAAAACATATAAAACAAGTATATTTAAGATTTTACTAAACATTTTGCCAAGTTTTCTCTAGTTTTAGTCGTACATGGGCAGCAGATACGACATACACAGAGGTAATTCCAGTTCTGTTCCCTAGCAACAATAATGTAAACAACGTACAAAACTTGTCTAAATTACACAATAGTAATGATTATACAAATAAAAATAGATGACAACACCTTTATTTTGTTAAATGAACGTTTAAACTGAAAAATGCCTTTGTTGTGCGTAAATTGTTCCTGCATTTTGGATGGGAATTTTTAGGTTGATGACCATAGTAGAGGTTTTAGAACTCACCACTACTTCCTGTATATTTGTCCTTTTCTTTTCAACTTTTTTCCACAAACTGCCACTTAACCGATGTAAAATAATTATAAATTATATATTATTATAAATATTTAGCACAGGTACTATCCCACCAAACCAAGTAATAATAAAAAAGCACTTTAAATAGTTTTTCTTTTTTATCCTAAATTGCCCAATAATAATAATTCTTTTCCAGATCTGTTCAATGCTGCTCTTTGTGAAGCATTATAAACAGGAAGTGTTGGGAGTGGGAGAAGTGGCTTTACCTGGAGAAGGCGGGGCCCTGAGGGAGGCAGCCAATCAGAGAGCAGCGAAAGAGCAAGAAACAACCAATCAGGGCCCAGCAAAAGACCCCGAGCACATTACATCCACATCCACTAATGGGACAGAAGAATATGTAAGACCTAAACCAGGGTCTAAGTTACTCTGGATGTTGATGATATCTTACAAAAACTGTACTATTTTTTGCACTGCTTTTACATTCTACATACATACATACATACATACATTTTCCGTAGCAATAATTTTAGTCATAGCAGAAGTTCAGAGTTCTCCAATTTTATTTTCTTAATCGTACATGTAGGATTCGACATAGATATTTTGATATTGGGCACTGCAGTTTTCTAATGCGAAAGTCAGCTGACTTGTTTCGTTTATTAAGTCGTTTTAGATGAATATTGCGATTTAAAATGTACAAATTATAACATAACGATCCACAGGTGTCATAGATTATAACTATATAGCAGACACAAGCACAATAGGTCTTCTTTAAGGTAAATGAGAAACTGGGGACGTTATTGCAAGTAACAATTCAAAGCAAAATATTCTACCTTTTAAAATGAGCAACAGTCTGCAAAAAGTCACAAACAGGAAGAAGCTATTTAACTGAACCTCCAAAATGGTAGTAAAAGTTGGTAGTAAAAGTTGTCTCTCAAAGTGCCATATCATAATTATTATTCGTAAACTCCATACTTGGTGGTGGTAAGGTTCTGTAGCCCTGCTCTGATGGAGAAAAGGTAGCAAATCTGCCCTATCAGCCCCTCTAACTACTACCAATTACTTACCATATTCATACATGGGCAAGTGTCTTGCCTAAGGACACAACAACAGCACTTGATCTGACATTGTCACTAACCATTGTCTCCCACCAACTGTTGCAGTAGTAGTTGAAGTACTATAAACTAGTTGAAGTCATAGTAATACTGAAATAGTTCATTCTTTCTCTTTTCTCTCTCTTTAGCGCTGTTCTGGTTGCCTGGGCACAGTGAATAAGGACTCCCCTGTGGTTTTCGCTCAAAGGGAGGGATATGATGCACTGTGGCACCCTGCCTGCTTTGTCTGCTCCGTTTGTGGCCTGCTATTGGTCGATCTGGTTTACTTCTGGACCAATCAGAGGCTGTTCTGTGGACGTCACTACTGTGAGAGCCAGAGACCGCGCTGCCAGGGTTGTGACGAGGTATGGGTGGCATTGTAGGCTTAAATAATGAGCAATAATAAAATATATACATTGTTTACAGTCATTTATGATACGTAGAGGGGAGAAGTGAGATGGAGGAAAGAGAAAAGGGGGAACAGTTTTAATTTTTGTGCAGTCCACATGAATTAAAAAGCCCACATTTTTCCAATGTATTTGAGCAAAAGTAAGTTCACTGTGTTCTGTACTACTGTACTACTAATTATAAAGTGTTTCATTGACCAATAATCGGGAAGTGCACTGCACGGCATGCTAGTTATTTTTTAACTTAACCGTGACTACAAACTCTGCTCAGTGGCCTTTGAAAGTTGTGAAACGTGCTTATAAACTCAGTAAAAAATTAGGATGCTCAGAATGCATAAGGTAAGTGAGAATTAAAGCTACGATCCTCAAGTTTATAATTTTTTTTTTTTTTACCAGTAAATGGTAGATGTGAAACCTGCTCCCCCCTCCCTCCACCTGGGTTTTGTTCAGACTCACTTGTGCTCTCTGGTCTTCTGTCAAACCAAAGCTAGTACACTATCAGACAGCAGTAAGTAAATAGCATCTACTGGTGTCAAGAATACAACAGGGTCTGGTCAGCCAGTATAATTACAGATGGTGGTTTGGGTTTGGGTGGTTTGGACAACTGCAAACCATTTAAAATAAACAAATTCTGCTTTTCATGTTTTTAAGACTGTAAAAATCAGGTACAGTGCCTTTAAGCAATACAACACTCAACAGGTTTTGTTAGTAGTGTAGTTAGTAGTGTTGAGGAAAACAGCCTTTTCCTCTCATGTTTGTTAGTTTCTGCGTAGAGATGCATTGACCAAAACAGTCTAAAAAGGAAACAAAGAAACCACAATTTATTATTTGAATTAGTTAGAAGCAAACACAAACAACACTTTAAAATGTAGTTTTTTTTTATTTTATTGGGTCAAGAATACGCAGTGAAACATAGAACAAAACAAACAAAAGGCTAACATTAAGTGCCTTGTAGAAGCTTTAGACTCATAACATTGATAAAGAAGTGAAAACTGACTGAACCTACACTGGTCTTAACTTCTCAGTGTGGACTCTCTGAAGCCTGATCTCCATTTTTTTGACTCTGACTTTGGGGTCACATGATCCACCCTCAGCAGCTCTGTCTTCTTTATTTTGTCCAAATGGCGCATGTTTAGATGACCAGGTTTTCCGAAGCCCTCCCACAGAGCTGCTTTTCTCTTTATAACGGCACATTTTAACATGTTTCCGATGATTCGACCAAGATGCAAAAGCCTTCCCACACTCTTCACAGACAAAGAGCTTCTCCTGTGTGGGGTCCAACATTGAACAGTGAGGCCTACTAAACATTTAAAGGTTTTACTGCACTGGTCACTTTTGTATGGCTTTGCCCCAGAGTGGATTCTCAAATAAAGTTTGGAGGAGAAACACTGAGCAAACTCCTTCTCACACTGGTCACACTCGTATGGTTTCTCTTGAGTGTGAATTTTCATAAGAGCGTGAAGGGCACCAGACTGTTTAAATGCTGTCCCACACTGGTCACACTTGTATGGCCTTTCTCCTGTGTGAACTCTGTAGTGTGTTTTGCAGCTGGAAGCATAGACACACTTCTTTCCACACTGGTCACAGGTGAACCCTATTCTCTTGGAATGAGCTGTTGTTGTAAGGACGTCAGTTTGTAGCTCAGCACCTAAAAAATAAAATAATGTCTGAGAAGTAAAAGCCAACCAGTGGGCTACCAGGGACCCTTCTCCAGATCCTGAGCTAAATCAATAATTTAACATATAACCTGTTACGTCCCAGCTCGTGTGGGTCAGGGAAGTAACAAAAACCAAGATGGAAAAATGGTAAAGTAAAGAGTAATTTATTGAACAGGGATGTAAAGGGGTTAATAAAACAAAAGGGGTCTAACAGAAGGTTCCTTGCAAGGTTTAAACCAAAGAGTAACAAAAGATAAAGATAACTACAACACAAGTTTTATAATAACACAACAAAATCTAGACAAACAAACACAGAGTCAGTACTGACAGACGAGTGTCTCAGCTACAAAAATCACTCTCATTAGTGACATAACAAAGAGACACATACAAATGGCATACTGGCCACACACAGGCCAGCAGCCCCGAACAGGTGTCCTGAATCTCCTTAAATAAGGAGGAGGGCTGCAGATGAGGCCCAGGATTGGCCAGGTGGGAAACCATCCTCCAATCAGCTGCACGGGCTCAGGGAAACCATCTCCAATCAGCTGCACGGGCTCACCCAGCCAGGATTTCAGGGGTGGAAGGGGACAGATTCAGGGACACACACACACACAAAACATAATAGACACATGAACACAAAAGAACTTAAGGCCTAGGGCCGTAACATAACCCACTACACTGCAATAGTTATTTGAATTGGTTATAAACAAACACAAACAACATTTTAAAATGCATTGGGTCAAGTACAAAACAGCCGTATAAACAGTGAAACATAGGACAAAACAAAAGAAAAGGCTAGCATTAAAGTAAAAGTATAAGCTTTAGCCCAGGGGTGTCCAAACTCTTTTCACCAAGGGCCATATCTTGAAAAATATTTGATACGGAGGGCCATAGACCAGTGGTCAATACAGTGGATAATTCAGATGGGTGCATTTAACATAGTTTTGACATCATAAATAAGGCTTGAAACATTAATTTTAGGTCTGTATGACAATGCAATGTGATGTTAATTAGGTTATAGTGGTAAGATTACTCACATTTGCCGTAAAAAGTACTGATTATGATCAATTGGGCCAGTTCAACTTAAGGTCTGAGGGCCAATAAAAATTGGTCTGAGGGCCGCATTTGGCCCCCGGGCCATAGTTTGGACACCCCTGCTTTAGGCTCATATTATTACTCACTACAAATAGGCCATACTAATTTAATGTGATTTATTACTGTTTGAAAACCAATGGTTTCACTTACAACAATAGAAACATACCTAATGCCATTAACAGTGAAGATTATGCTGCAGGGCACTTCTGGTGGTAATTAAGGGCTCTTCTTAGTAAGTAAATTAATATTGTTTTTGCCCCATTACAGAATCTGTTTCATTATCACAGTTGAGTTATGACGCTGAAAAGTTATGAAGCACATTTTTTATTTTTATTTTTTGTTTGATTCATTTAAGATGGATATAAAATAATAATGTAGTATCTGCCCCCTTTTCACACAAAAATGTTTCCAACTCATTGAATCTGCAACAAAGCTACATTTACAAGCAATTTGTTAAAGTGACATTACACAGTAAACTAAACTCATCCCTGAAATGAATTTCCCCTTGTTGGACAAATAAAGGTTGTCTTATCTTGATTACATTGTTAAGAATTTGAGGAATGTGTTTAGGCAGCTGACAGCAGTTTAAAACCATCTAGAGCTGACTTTGTCGTCTTCATTGTAGCAAAGTTAAAAAACGTGAAAAATGCAAATGAAAGTAATTTTAAATCTGAAGTTGTAACTGTAAATATTATGTATAAGGAATATATGGAAATAACAGTACACATGCTCCCTCTCTGATGACCTTAGCTCTTTCACTTAAAATAACAAGTAAAGGAAAAGCCGTCTAATGTGACTTGATACATTTGTATCAAAAGCTGTATTTTAGTAAGAGTCAGTACTTAAATGTTTAAAGCAGGAGTGTCAGAGGAAGGTTCGGCCAGAGCTTTGACGATCAAAGGAGCATATTTCTGTTGCTCCTGTTAGGTCTATTTTAGTTTTAGGAGGTTCTGCCTAACATTCAATAAAACAAAAGTCAAAAACAGCCAAACAGCCACTGAAAGCTTAAAAGTGTAATTACACTTTTATCAAAGAGGATAGTACATACATAAAGAAGTTCCTGTGTGCACTGGTTGTACTCTAACATGTTACAGAGACACTTTATGCTGTGAAAAAGCCGATTGGTTAAATCAAATCCTTGCTATTTTGTTTGGTGACCTTGGTTCACATGGGATCATAGCTTGTCTTTTCTATGTGGCCTTCTGAAAACAGAAGGGGACAATTAGCACATACATAATGTGTTAACTAACTAGGACATTCAGTGCATTTCTATTATTACAGTACTGAATACATGATACATGAATAAAACAAAGGAATAATGATATTACAGTTTTTCTCTCACTCTTCCTTCCTTCCTTCCTGTGTTCACTCAACCCTAACCCTCCAAAGTCACAAACTCACACCCGATATAGCTGCTGCAGAGTCCTCTAGTAAAATTTGGTTCCCCAGAGATTCTCAGGGGGTCCCCAAGGTGTGAATTTTAAGAAAGGATTGCATGTTAATTGCATCTATTAAGTATTTTAGAATCATATAACATATTTATTAACCAGAAAGAGATTATATTTTTTCTTATGACAGTAGCTTCTCAAGTAGGAGGAAGTTAGAGTCTATAGTGTGAAACTACATCTTCCTTTAAGGTGTATTACACTTTGTAATTCAGAGATAAACAGTCACAGCAAGAGGCAACAAAAAATAAATCCTTTTCTGTTTCATAATGCACTAAGATTCATAAATGTATTATTCGATTTTTCTGCAACATAATGGAATAAAAGGCATGCAAAAAATAAAATACTGACTAAATACAAGTACAAGAATAACAGTGCGAAACTAGCTTTATAGATAGATAGAGTATTGTTGAAGTTTGTCCTCTAAAGTAACAGGTGTTATGATGTGTTCATTACAAGGCTGTCATTTGACCTGCTCACCTCAAAACCTGGAGATGTACAGATATGTTTTTTTTCTTGTTGTTTTCTGTCATTCAGTATTTTAATATGTTTATATGTTGTTTTCTTTTGTTGTAGTTGATCTTCAGTGAGTCGTACCACTCGGGGAGCGGTGGTCTGGCCTGGCACAAAGAGCACTTTTGCTGCTGGAGATGTGGACAGAGCCTGGACCAGAGCTGCCCTCACTCCGCTTAGACCCATCTCCAAAATAATACTCACTTCAGTACTAAATCAGAACTAAACCAGGACTGAAACAGGGCTAAAGCAGGACTAAACTAGAACTAAACCAGGACAGAAAAAGGGCTATACTAGGGCTGAACCAGGACTAAACCAGGACTAAAACACGACTAAAGAAACACTATACTCAGACTCAGTGAGATGGTCCCACAATGCTGTGGGTCTATGCTATTACAGGTTTTGCCATAGAAAAAATATCCATTGAGATGTTTGATTTGTTTGATTTGCACTTAAAAAGGTCAAAGCTGGCTTTTGTTTTTACTATTGCAAACATGACTAACAGAGAGGTATTAGCACTACATGGGGTTTACTGTGGTGAATTATGTTTTCATTTGTCACAAAGGCCACCTCTAAGGATTGTTCCTATCTCACAATAGTACAGACCACAACTAAAACAGGGAATTCATTCAGGGGCTGGTTCCATTGAGCTTAAAAGCCCTATAATATCTCTAGAGATGTATATGCCAACTACAATACTGGGTGTGTCTTGGCCTACTGAACTGGTCTAAATAAGGACTAGACTAAATATATTGTCATAAGTGTTTTTCCATAACAGTAGATTTTACTCTACATTCAAGAAAAATGCTTAAAGTAAAGAAGGATGGGAATAAAATACCAAAAAAAAGACGCTTGTTTTAGAAACAGGGTAAATGGAAATGGGCGTAAGCGCCTGTAAACAACATCAGCACTTACATTATATGTTCAAAAGTTTTTGTATATATCAACCAAGAGTGAAAGTTGACCAGTGTTAAAACCTTAAGCCTGTTGGAAAAAAAGTTATTCCAAGGCATTGTCATGTGGGTGGCACTGTGGTCTAGTGGTTAATCTCTCTTAAATGTGTTACTGGAAGTAGAGTTATGTTTCTATTTAAATCTGGATTTTAACTGGTATAACTAACACTATGATTTTTTGCGGTGCCCAATACTGTGAAAATGTTGTGGAAATGTTGTTGCTTTTTGGTTTTCATTAAGAGGAGCAGTGAGATAATGACCTGTAAACTAGCTCAAGGTCAAATCTGGAGCACAGTGTTTTAAAAGGGACCCATCTATCATTATGAACTGAGCTACTTTTAATTAATAAAAACTGGATCAAAATTAATACTTTGTCTTTTTTTAAGTCACACAATTTCTTCTTATATTTTTAAGCATAATACAAATGAAGTACAGTGGATCTTATAGGGCTTGTTGTAAAGTGTGACCACAGGCTCCAGCACATCTCGGCGGTCAGAGGATCAGACAGTACGAGATGATGGAGAGGACTACAGCGTCCAGGTAGGTGTATGGCACAGATAGGGCAAATATGGCATAGTTTTGTTGTAGACTAAGGGTTTTTGTGTAGTTTTGGGCCAGATTTTTAGTGACATTTCAGTAACTCACAAGAGGGCTCTAAAGTTGTCAGTTTAAGTTTCTTACCAGAAAAAGTGATTGTGGTTGTTTGGTTGAAGCTGCTTCCGAGATGAGTGAAAGCACATACAGTGGGGCAAAAAAGTAT
>KN486031.1:0-24987 GCA_000787095.1 Periophthalmodon schlosseri
AAATCTGATAATGTCCATCAAATGCATTTCTATGCGTAGTTGCTTTGTCCTTTGGATGGTTGAAGACTCACAGGGCATCTTGCTTACTGTACATCAAGTCAAATTTGCCATGTCCAAAACATATTTTCAGAGGATAGAATCAATTTATACACATGTTCCAGACTTAAAAAAATAAACTGTTGATCATTACAAAAAATATAACTCAATCGACAAAATGTTCCTTATGCTGATTTTTTCGTTTAAAAAAATTACACAGGTTATTGAAACATATTGTCATATTTCGTTCCAGAAAAGCTTTAAATCTCTTAGCTTCAACCAAATAATGTCTTGTTTTTAACTAAACTGCTAGATTTCAACTTAGGATATCAATATACACACAAAAATCATTGTCATCAGGACTGTGGACAGGACAGTGACAGTGAGCGCTGCAGTCATTCTGAACAATTCCCTGATGAGACTTTGTCACAAAGTCTGTCCTAAAAAGAAATATTCTGTCCTAATCTGTGTATTGGTACCCTGAAATGTACACTAAATCTACTCAACTTGACCAGTCATATAAAAGAAACAACAACACAAACAAGAATAGTACAAAAAAGAATGGGACTGTCATGTGATGATGTCATCACTCTGGTTTTAGCTCCTTCCGGGTGCAACAGAATTCCAATAAAGTCTGGTCTTCCTCTAGAGATCATTTTTAGACACTAATTACCGGTACTTTTCTCATTATAATCTGGGTCTAAAAATAAAAATAGTAAAGCAAACAATTTTATGTGAAAAATAGTTAAATCCACTGATATTATTTAGTGTGAAGTCACTTCGGTTTCCTATGTCACCTGGAGGCTCAGACAAAGTTCCTATTTCTGCTGTTTGTGTCTAGGTCTCCCTTGAAAAAGAGATTGTATCTCAAAGGACTTGATAAAATAAATGTAAAATATAAATTGAAATCGGAGCGTTTGGACCCAAAAAAGCTGTGATGATGTCACACTTAACCGTCCCAAAAACAGCAACACCAAAGACAAATGGCTCATGTATTTTTACTGTACACACTGGGTTAGTTCATAAACAGATCATTGTGATCAAAAAGAGAAGTATATTTACACATGTATGTATACAACATGTTTCCAGCATTGTACTAATATTATTGCATAATGTAATCTGTATGGAGCGCCACTTCGAAGTGCTCTCTGGTTCGGGGAGCAAAATTTTCATTCATTTTTCCCATTTTCCATTTGAAAAATTCAAATATTAAGAGTTCAAAGGCATCGTAGAGGCTAACCAGCTACATGGTTACTAATATCCATAATGCTGTTGTTTTAAGTCCAAAAAGCACATTTAAAATGCAGGATATGGCAAAACACTTTAATAACTTAGCGGTTTATAAAGTATCAGTGTATTGTAGACATTAATTACCGCAGAGCTGATTAGCCTGAGCAAGCTTTCAAACTTACTTTTTTTTTTTTTTTTTCAGAAAGTCTATGGGAAAATTAATAAGAAATTTACTTCCAGAACTGAGGGTGGGCCGTCACTGTTGAGCTCCATTACTGAGTAAGTAATAAGAAAACAAATGCTATCTTGCACTTTCATTTAGTCAAAATAATATATCACACTGTGTTTTCAATGAAATGCATCTAATATTTAAGAGTTATGCCACACCTGTTCTTGCTAATTTCTTTACATTTTTAGTAATACACTAAAATGTTTTAATTAATTGTTGTTCTCCATTTTTAATTTTAGTTAATGTGTAATTACTTTTTATGTAAATAGAGACATGAACATAAACAGTGCCAAACAACTTCTACATATTTCCACATACAATAATCTTACACCAAGTAGATGCATTTTTTGTGTAAATAAAGTTTAGTTTGAAGATATTTTCTTACAATGATGTGACAATGGCATCAGTTGACTTATTTTTTTAACCTATGCAGATAAATTATTTTTTTTCCCCAAATGCTTGTGTCTCTCTTAATATCAGTTAATATATAAATGTTTACTAACTCATATTTACATTAAATTCAATCATTTAACGCAATACTTTCTTATTAAAGCTAAAGTTGGTACTATAATATCACTAAATGCATGCATTACTAGTCACAAGTGGTCATACTTTGTTTATTCATGATTCTATTCTTGCTGGTATTGCTATCATGTTTGCACAGTTAAGTTTGTGCCTTAGTTAGTTAACCTTAACATCTTTTAATGGGCATCATTTAACTACAAAATGGATGGGATAGGTGAACGGCAGCGACGCAGTGGACCTGGGGTTTCATATGTTTCAAAATGTGGACTAGCAATGGGAGCGAGACGCAGGGATGAACTGGCCATTCCTGAAATATTACTGAGGCTTCGAGATTTTTCGTCGCCTGATGCTACACGAATTGCCGTTCATTTATTTAATTAATTTAAAACAATAAAAATAGCAAAAATAAAGTGTTGCAGTGTTACAAATAAAAAAATAAAAGCATTAAAACAGACATTGGCATTTAAGATGTTAAAAATTTAAAATAAAAAGCACATAGGTGTGGAGAATACGGATAAGATAAAGGTCAAATAAAGAAGAAACAAGGACAGACACAGACAAGACAGACAGGACAAGACAAAACAAGAAAATGAGAGTTATGATATGCCTTTTACATCATAGAACCCCCCCCACCCAAATAGTGTAGATAGAACTGTTTACACCTAGTAGCCCTGTTGAATAAAACACCCAACACTACATTAGCTTGGCTAGCCAGAGGCAGGCTCTCTGTATTTGATACAGATGAACTGTGTCTGGACATTCGCCTCCCTGCTCTTCGCTGTCAGGAAAAACCCATGCTAAAGTCACTGTTTATTTGCAGCGATGCATGGTTTGTGTGAAGCATCACATTGAAATGGACGAGCCAATTGGTTGAAGTCCCATTTTCAAAATAAAAAATAAAGATTTTGCATGGGGATAACATAAATTGGTTAACTTCTGCTCACAGTTCAAATGAACAGAAACACTATAAGTTCATTGATTTGCAGCACTCCCTAACTATTGACAGATAGAGCGAAGCAGTGCCAGGCTAACACTGGATGAGTGTTTTAGACAAAGTACAGTATTATGACATAATCCTCAGATACTGAGATGGTGCTGACCACTGAAGTTTTGGGCTTATAGAAATTACACCGATTGAAACAATGAGAAAAGATTAATTTGTGTCCTCTAAACTTCAAATGGCCAACATTTTTCATAAATCACATTGTTGGGACCAGTTTATGTACAATGGAAAATGAGACACGGGCATCTGTATTTCAATGAAACAATTGATCTGTTTATCCCAGTGCATCTTTTCCCACAGTGCATTCCTGGTGTATTCATGCAGACCCTGTTAGGAATGACCAAAGAGAAGCTGTTGTGCTGACAGTGTTGTTGTATCATTGTGTTGAACATTGTTACGTAGTTGTTGTCTTCCATAACAATGGACAACTGACCAAAAATGGATAGAGCTTAGCAGAGTCACTCTCCACTATAATAGAAGTAAACCTATTGAATTAGTTAATGTTAATTAGACAGTGCTAATATCTAGCCATTATAAGGTCAGTTAGTCATAACACCCACTGTAACGGTATGTATGAAGCCCTTTGTACCTTCCTGATAAAAAGTGCAGCTTTATTTGCCAACTCCACCACTCTAAGATGTGAGACCACCATAAAAGAATGGCCAAGTCAAATGGCGAATTAATAAAAAATAAATAAAAAATTCAAAAATACATTTTCATGTACCATTAAACATCTGATACATTCATTGTAGAGGTGATGAGGTGTAGTGTCATTACAAATCCAAAGATACAGATTCAACGATACAGGTAACGTTTGTTCCGTATCCTTAAACAGCTTATTCCACTACTTACTTGTTCCACATATACATATTCCAAATATTGCTGAAACAAACACTTGTCTGATGATTAAAGAGTAACATTTATTAATATTGAAAATGTCACCTTGGTGGAAATAAGTCAGGTGAGGCGAGTGCTTTGAAATGGATGAAATATTTATAAACAAAAGCAATGCTTTGGAAAGAAGTGTAAAGTAAAGTGTTCCACTGCGGTTATTCCACCCAGTGTATTTGTGCAGCCCAGCTCTGTAATGACTTCTTTCTGACAAAGTCACACTTAATTTGCACAATGGGAGAGTGAGCATACCTACCTACTGTCAGACTTTAGTTACACTTGCACTGCAGTGGCGGCCTGGGGATGGGATGGAGAATGAGTGTTAATCACAGAGGAATGCGATTATGAGAGGGACACACAGAGGAACAGGGAGAGACACTGCAAATATCCAGAGTAACTGTTTACCACCATATTTATTACATACAGCTTAACTCCCTATGTACTGTATGTATGAGCTACTTTATCACCACAGGATGTGCTGACTCAATAGAAACTATACTTGGCACTGGCTCATCCTATATAATTCTTTCATTGGATCAATGGCTGTTTCAGATGGCGTTATCTCCTGTTACCTATAATTAGATGTATTGACATTTTGATGGCCATTGGTTTAGTCATACAGTACGCCATTATTATATTACAAAACCACAATGTCTATTGAGTGCTAATACCTGGGTGTCTTTTGGGAAAACATGTGACTGCCGGTAAATGCATACATGTCACGCAGGCTGTCATCACTGAAGCCAAATCATTAAGTACTTTATTACTAGCGTGTATATGCAGTACACAGTATAGTAAGTATATGGGATAAGGGTATAAATCTGAAAATATTTGCAGATTTTATGATGAATAGGATTGGCAGAGAAACTACAGCATGCATTACAGTGTTAAAGACTATCTATGAACATAATAAAAAAGACAATGAAGTGTTATCATTTCACACATTACTCTGATTAACATGGAACTTTGCACAATTTCAGTTGACTGTAGCCGACGTAATCATAAGCAAAAGCAATATTTTAAGGAAATTATGAAATTTTAGAGTGGTGGAAGTGGTCCTTTCCTTTTGATTGTTTTTGTTTTCGTTTCCAATTGATTAAAGAGGCGAAACAAATGAAGGTATAAATCCAGGAGGGACATAGGGAAAAGTCAAACTTGGCATAATACACAACAATGAAAATAAAAATACAAACCACAAATACTGGGAAATTATAAAAATAACTTGTAACCTGGTTGTACAAACATTCAAAATAAACACTCAAATTGTAACAATTATAACTGCACAAAAACACACATTGACAAGAAATTATAATAATAAAATGACTGTAATTCACACAATATAATTTAAAAAAGGATAAATGATGACAAAAGACAGATTAAAGGAAGGGTAATTAAAAACAGTTGGACCTTAATGAGCCATGCATATTGCATTTAGTGAAGTCAACACTAAAACGTAACTAAAGTTCGCTAAAACATCTTATGCATGTATATAAAAAGTGAAGCACACAAAACAAATACTTAAAGCATGAGAATCCCTCTTTAAAAACAATTATATTAACAGTACCAAAAACAGTCTTTTCAATTTACAATACCCTGATCCCCGAAAATGTAACGGACCTGGTATGAGCTAACACTGGGAAGCTCAATTGGACTGTACATGTATCTGTGCAGGTCCCTGTACTGGTAGCAATACTGCAGCTTTAAAGAGGGATTATGCAGCATTTAAATTGCTTTATGTCAACAGTTAAAACTGAGGCAATGTCAAGGTCCTCTGAATGAGGCACTTGAGCAAAGATTGCTTACCTTAGACTGTGTGTGGCCCCTTTCAATCAAGTCTGTCATAGCATTTGTCTGTTTTTCTAACTTTTGAGTGTTTCAGTCACCAAGTGCAGCTTGTAATCCTTTGGCTTTTTATCCAGGTCTCCTCAGTGTAAACACAAAAGCCTTGAGCTCTGGACTACACTAGGTACTGAAAGCCCAGTTACATGGTCCAGGGAATAGTATTTCAGATCCATTACACGCTGACAAGAGAGCACAACACTTGTGTAAATCAGTTTGGTGATAACTGATTTGAAAGTCTGGATCTGTACAATATTTACTTGTTTTCAGCGTGGCATGTTTCAAGAGCTACTATCCCTTGACCTTCACAGCTCCATTAACCCAAGTGACCTTTGGCCTTGGAAAAATTATGTTTGTTCTACCCCACTGCACTCACTGTCACAATTGAATTGATCAAGGTTTGCCAATTGATTTCTACATAAAACATATGTACATGGAAAAATGCGCCTGTCCCGACTCTGAAAGCCATTGCTTTTCTCAGGACTAGTGCCTATACTTGAGGCATAGAGACATGTACAAGGATTAGATAACTTTAAATTGTGACATATACTGGTCCAAGGTGAAGGTCTTTGGGGTAAGGAGCAACACGAGTAAACACACTAGTAGGGAAAACCAAAATAAGCGACACACGACAACACAATCACAGCACTCAGACGGCTAGACAGAGACACAGTGTAGACATATAAGAATGAAGGAGCCCACATACACACGCGTGATATGACACAACCTGAAGAGAGAGACACAACAACACAAGCACATCAGACAACAAGGTACCCCTGCTCCCACTCAATCTGCACTCTGTCTTTTATTGGTTATTGACATAGGACATGACAACTGGGAGAGTTCTACTGGAAATGCCTGCATGTGTGAACGCCCACATGGACGCATTCATTCTTTCTTAAGATTGCTTTACACATACACAGATACAAAGTGATCATTTGTGTGTCTCACAATATAATGCCATTTTAAACAGATTGCACATAATTTAAACTGTTTTATTATGTATTTAATATTCTAGTTAAATGTAACTGCACTTTTACACACACTCATCCTGAAACTCAATGAAAAATACACCAACAACATGTTTTATTCTTGTCAACTTCAAAACCAACAACTTCATTTTACTGCTATACCTAATTCAGTATTAGAGGCATACTATGCAGGTTTTCCACTGTTTCAATAGCAGTTGGTGGAAATCCTAGTCATAACTTTTGACATCATTGTATGGGACAAACAGGTATGCATGGGATGACACATGATCAAAGTCATTATTTGACCATTTGCAGATTTTTTTACATTGTGGTTTGTAGAGATGTGTTTTTGAAGTACTTATGTTTCATGTGTTTTTACATAGTATGCCTTCAATAAAGATAATCAGACACGTGGAGGCTTTACTCCGAACACAAGACAGCATACTGTAGTGTGAATCAAGTGTAGTGGTATTAAGTGCTTTTAAGAGCATGCTGTGACAGAGCCAGATCAATGTTTCTGGAGACTATTCAGCTGCAAAATAATAAATAAAATAAAAATAACTAGGCTACAGGCTCCTTGTTTTTGACTTGTTTTCCGTGTTACCTCTGGCGCTATGGTTTGATCCAGGAGGAGGTGGAGTTTGCATTGAGGTCCTGCTGTAACAGAGACCCTTCCATCTTATACCAATCCTCAGTCAGAGGGGAGTCTGGGCTGGGCGCCAGGGCTGCTGCCTCTAGTTTGTTGTCAACAGGGGGTTGTTTGGAGGGAGTGTGAGGGAGTGTTTTGGTGCAGGTTTGGCGATAGTGGTGGTTGGAGTTGGTTAAAGTAGTAAATGGATTAAGGTGTCAGGTTTTTATGAGCAAAACATGATGCATATGGGATAATAAATAAGGCAACATGTAGCACAAAGGAGAATGGGGACGGGAAATGATGGGATAGAAGGGGGCCGGGCGCAATGTGGGGAAGAGGGGAGGATTTTGGGGTCGCCACAAGGGGAGAGACAAGCAAAAATGAACAGGACAAGGCCAGGCAGGATAGGAGAGAGAGAGAAACAGAGGAGAGGTGACGAGAAGAAAATTAATGCATGGTCAACTGTCTGAGTCTAGAAGACAGAGAAAGACAGATCCGTTTCTGATCATGACTGAATGTGACATTATGGGACAGGCAACCAAGTTCAATCACACACACGCAATGGAATAGATGACCGACACGACGCAGTAAGCCACATGAAAAAAATACAAAAAAACTGAGAGGGACAGAGCATTTTGAAAGACAGAAAAATACAAAAAGCAGAGATGAGACAAAGACAAGATGAGTGTGAGGTGGAAACAAATATAGCAGAACAGAAGAGTATGTGTATATCATTTGTTAGTGTTGGCTAACTTTGGATTTGGAGCCATTTTAATTGTCGAGGCATCCAAAAATGATGTCTTCTTTATTTCACACCAAAAACATCAGTTAGTACTTACCCACTTCCCTAACATATGCCTACAACATCATAACTATTGGCATCACTGTGTGTTATATAAGGTATGCACTAGAAATCCGGTGCCTGGTGCGAAACATACCTTTCCGCACATTCCCATCTGTGGCACGGAATTCCCTGGTGTTGAGCAGGAAGCAGGCGCGGTCCTGCTGGTAGCGTTCCCGTGTAGGCCCTCGCCCAATGGGACTCCTTTCGTCTGGGCTCAGCACTTGGTCGATGGTGGGGCAGTCCTCATTTGCCAAAGCAGCTGAGGCTGCATCACCATTCTGCTTCGAATCTACATTGGGGATAGATCACAGGTTAAAAAGATAGGAAATGCTAAATTGCTTTTGAACACTGATCTATTGGAAATAAAGTACTAGTATTAGGAAGTATTAGTGGTTAGCTCTCAATACTGTGCTATATTGAAGGTGTCAAAATTTACAGTAATAAAGATTACTAGTGCTTCCAGAAAGAAAATATTTGAAGTTAAATTTAGTAGATAATTGAGACCATTTTGCTCCTTTGCTGTTTGTTTTGCACTAACAGATGGACACCCCTAGGCAAGTGTGGACCCACCACTTGATCATAAATTACTCATGAGATCCAATAGGCCAGTCATTTCTCTGGGGTGGATTTACAATAAACTCGGCAGTTTTCCCACTTCTTTCTCTTGATACTAGCACACCGCCCAACCCTGCACATGATCACATTTTTTTTGCAAGAAATAAACAAGTCAGTCTTATCCAATTTGATGATATGGAGGACTGCCATCAACCATTTAGAAGTTGGCAAGCAAAGATAGACATATTGGTCATTGACATACACGACTGAAACTGAAATTATTGCTGAAAGTTAGTGGTTTGTAAGTGTTGCTTAAGTGTCTCACCTCTATTTATTTCTATAATTTCTTCTTGGGCGAGAGGACAATCACCCCCTATGCCCCCAGACCCCATTACCCCACCAAGAACATTTCCCAGAAGTCTTTGTGGTGATGCAGTAGCCATTGCCAACGCATCAGGCTTGCAGTAGTTGGGGGACCCTGGTTGGGGAGCTCGAGGGATATGTTTGTTCTTCTTTTTGGGCAGCTTTTGTTTGGCCATTGCCAGAGAGTAGTACATGCCAAAGTTGTTTACAATAACAGGTACGGGCATAGCAATGGTCAGCACACCAGCCAAGGCACAAAGCGCGCCCACCAGCATTCCCGACCACGTCTCTGGGTACATATCTCCATAGCCCAGTGTGGTCATGGTCACAACGGCCCACCAGAATCCAATGGGAATATTCTTGAAGTTAGTGTGGGCACTGGCAGTCGGGTCATCTGGGTCGGCACCAATTCTTTCGGCATAGTAGATCATAGTGGCAAAAATGAGGACACCAAGCGCTAAGAAAATAATTAGCAGAAGGAATTCATTGGTGCTAGCTCGAAGGGTGTGGCCAAGGACGCGCAGACCTACAAAATGGCGAGTAAGCTTGAAGATTCGGAGGATACGGACAAACCGGACAACACGCAGGAATCCTAGGACATCCTTGGCAGCTTTAGAGGACAGACCACTCAGGCCTACCTCCAAATAGAATGGAAGAATAGCAACAAAGTCAATAATGTTTAGGGTGCTTTTGAAAAATTCCAATTTGTCTGGGCAGAAAGTGACTCGTAGCAGCACTTCAATAGTGAACCAGATCACGCAGACCCCTTCTACATATGTCAACCAACTGTCAGTCACCACCTCGTATACAATCTCTTCTCGGGTGATGTTTCCCACTGTGACGTTCTCAGTCTTGTTGACAATGACGTTGAAGGCCTCATGCGTCTCCATGCAAAAAGTGGAGATCGAAATGAGAATGAAGAATAGTGAGCCAAACGCCACATACTGAGGAAAGAAAGATAGAAAAAGCAGAGAAGAGAAACATAGGAGAGCTGTTAGTTTTTAAAAGTTGTAGAAAATACCATTCAGAAGTTTTTTTCATGCACGTTCATTTTCATACACATTTGTTAATTCCATTTATCGGTATATTGTTCTAGTATAAAAAGTTTAAATAAACAGAAATTGAAAAGTAACACAAGTCAGCAATTTTGTGATAGCAAACAAGTCTAAGTGTTTGAGAACAGTTGAGTCTGAAATAAACAATGCTGCCAGGATGTCTAAAGTAATGTTTACGATGTAAGGCAGCACTTCGTGTCAACATAGCTTAGAGATTTAAAGTAACATGGGACATTGGACAGAACTGACTGACTCCTTGTCACAACAGCGGTTTCTTGTGCTGGTGTTGTTGAACAGCTATTCACAGGTTTGCAACGACTGAACAACACAGGGCTCTCAGTATAAGAGATTTACTATTTATTTTAGTCTTTACACTTGTTACTGTTTATTTTACAATTTATGGAAAAATTTAAGTGAAATCAAGGAAAATTAAAAGGTGTTTTTGCCCCTTGAAGACTTTGTAGTGTTGCCTTTTTGCTGGTGGTATTATTTCGTGTTCTGTAGCTTAATGCTTGTTTGTTCTGTGTCCACACCGGAGAACACACAGCAGAAAAGAGCCAGGAACTCTGCTGTTTTCCCAATATTAATCTTATTATTTCATTTAGACCTCCCTGTCTCTATACACCAAGGCAAGGCTAGACTCCAAAGTGAATGACAGTGGCGTGCCAACACTTAGTATGGCTTTAGCACTGTCCCTGCAGTCCATTCCAGCCCTGCCCACAGTGTATATATAGATGTAGTATACTTTGTGCTTTATCAAATAAATAATAAAACACAGACATGGCCTGAAGAGCCACAGAGAAAGGTAATTCATACTTGAGTGGATCCCATATAGTATGAGGGGCCTAAGTGCCTTCCGTGTTGTGCGTGTCACTCTGCATCTTAAGCATTATGCACTTATGTAATATCAAGCAGAAGCGTAATGAAGCAATTCCTGTTTTTTTTTCTTAAAAGGTTTCCCAGATTTTGTTAACGTTTGACAATTGGATGAGAGCATATAATTATTGTCTGAGTGCCTTTATGACAGGAAGTAACAACTTAACACTTTTAGCAACTGTATGCATGTTCACTGACAAGCAAAAACTGAAAGAGAAGTGTTCCAAGAGGGGTCATCAAATTAGATGTTTATTCTATTTCCCACCCCTATAAACCTAATATCAGCTTGCATTCCCTTTTCCATCACTTTTTTATACTCATCCCAACTACTCCATTGCTCCTCCACCTTTTTTCTCCTCTTCTATTTCTTGCTAGTCTGTGTCTGACCTACTTTTTCAGATTGCGGCAGTGCTCTCTGCTTATGTGACTTGAAAACACACAGTGAGGTTCTCAATCACCCTCTTGCTTGAGCCCCTCTCACTAGTCCTCTTGTCCCAACCAAGCTCCAGCAACAGTGGGACTGATCCAGATATAATTGGCTTTGCAGCGGAAACACAAATGAAAAATGTCCCAAAAGAAGATATATTTTTCTTCTTTATGATATATAGTGCAGTGGCTCTCAAACTGTGTCAGTTGTTGTCCTGTTGTGTAGTCCTACCTTAGACCAAGTTCAGCCCTAGTATAGTCCTGTTATAGACCTAGTTTAGAGCTGGTGGTAGGCCTACTCAAAAGGCTAAATATTTTCTTAGGTGGTAATACTGGTGTTACTTGGTGTGAAAAAGAGAACCACTGATATAGTGTAGTAACCGTATAATAATATGACACCCATGGATTATGATTTTTTCATGAATTGCAATATTGATCTAAACCGACTTAATAAAAGAAACAGGTCAGCTATCCGGACCATGCTGTCAGCCATGTCTATTGCTGGGTTTCAGATGACAACATTCTATAGGCCAATAATATTTAATTTATTACTCTAAACACAACTTTAGGTGGGTAAATGAGAAGGAAAACAATTCTAACATGGTTAAAAGCTCTTAAAAGACAATTTTGCATAATTTGTCTCTTTAAAGGATCAACTGATTCTACAGTAGTAGTATTAGGTCTATTAATGAAAGAAGAATTATTATCCTGAAGAAATATAAGATGCATCAAATAAGAAAGTGCTCTAATGTTCTGATAACCTAAATGATAGCCTTATTAAGTTTACTTCCTAAAAATACCAAACAGACTGCAGCCCTGGGTTATATTCTAAGTAGGCTACACAGGTGGAGGCACTGTGGGGGACGGGCAGGTGGGAGGCTGTCCAGACTGTGAGGATCCAGGCGTGGAAGAACACAAAAGAGCAAACTGCAGCTTGCAGCAGTCTAAAAGAAAGAATGCAGCAATAGGGCGGGGCAATAAATCAAATTATTTTGATTATTTTCATTTTTCAATCAGGGACAATGTAAAAAAAATTAATGAATGAATTGAGATGAATAACAGGGCAGTAGAGAGACAGACTATTAGAACACAAAAGAAAATCTAATACCAAAACTGAAAGTGTGAGCCTCATCACAAAGTATCCTGAGCTAAGTTGACATAGCGCATGGTTCAGATGAACTAAACATGATGTGAGTCCTGCAGAGAGGACTTAAAAAACTGAAAGAACTCAAAGCATGACAGCACAAAGACAGAGAGGCCAGGAAGAAAAACAGAGGCAAAGCTTAGGGCATTGCAGACTAACGGGAAATGACAGGCCTCAACTACAACAGTGGCTTGTGTCAACTAAAGAGACAGGAGGAACCCTGTGTGGGAGGGCTGCCAGCATGTCAATATACAGGACTCTCTGAATTAAACATTTATGTTGACAATACATTCAACAACAGAATAATATGAAACTGTATGGGTATGCTCTTTTAAAATGCCCTGTCACAATTTATTAGCTGGTCAATGTTCTGCTAAGCTTGTTTACATTTTCAGATGTAAAATTCTTCCTTAATGCCTTTTCTTGTAGAAAAGGTTTCTTGAAACATATAGATTAATCTAGAGATGCACAATTATAGTAAACTGATGAATTCAGAAATTGTTCATTGACTAGTAATTGGCTAGCAATAAGTAAATATGACATTTTTAACAATTTTAACTATTTTTGTCAGTAAGTATAAAACACAATGTATAACATTCTTTCTGGATAGCTCTCTCTGTTAGTACTAGGAAAACAGTATAGCACATGGCATGTTTTAATTTAGAGTCTGGACAATATTTATTGATTGCTAAATTTAGTTGTCAATTATCTTTCTCTCATGGGCTCCTATAAACATATGAGCGTATTCAGCCTGTCCATTTGTGCTGCAACTCTTTGCCACTGATCCCACATTAGTTCATTCATGGTTTAGTAATTAAATGCAACACTATTAGAGCATGGGAGAGGACAGTGGATTACACTGTAGATCTGAACATCAAATCAATATGAATCAATCAATCTCAGCTGAAGCCTTTTTAAAAATGCAACAGCATGTCAGGCTCCAGGGCCCCCCGGTGCTTCTGTATCACACAGACCTGTGCAGTTCAGAGCGGGGATGGTACGTACTCTTTATGGACATGACATGATGTTAGTAGAAGCACCTATAGGCTCTCACAAAGCGGTGGTGGATGGATGGATGGAGAGAGGAAGTAAAGAGGAGGAAGAAGAGAATAAAAGGAGGAGAAGCAATCTGTCACTTCACACTTATTCATCTCCTATACAGTAAATTGTCCATTCCCTGTATCATAAAGATATATGCGTGTCCGTGTTCGACAGCTCAGAAATATGCAGGCCTGAAGTCCATATAGTGGAGCTACAGCATGCGACACCTTCAGCCAAGTGACCTTCAAGGCCCAATAGAGTCTCCTTCCCTCACCAGACTCTCAAATTAGATTTGGAAAGATCATCAACATAAATCTGAAAGAGAGAGAATGGCAAGGAAAGATAGACAATAGAATACTACAGGGCCTCTGAGAGAGGGCGAGCGGGTTTAAAAGAAAGAGGATGTGGAGAGCACTGATTGCGTTTCGATGGACAGATGAATAAGAGACAGTAAAAGAATGACAGAACACTGATGTGAATCTCACCAATCAAAGAGAGGAAGTGCCGCAGAGGGCACCAGCACGAGAGTGGAATAAAGCATTAGAGGAGGAGGTGTAAGGGGATCATAGTTATAAGTGTTATGACTTAGAGCTTGTAAGAGCCAATATTAGCCCTGCAAGCGTTTGGCATGCATAGCGACGTGTTGTGCTCTCTTTTAACGGGACCCTAGTGGTGCTGTGTTTACTGCGGCACCATCCAGAAGAGCTTTATCATTACAGTATTACCACAGCCCTGCCTGGCTCTCTGTCACCATGACAACCACTGCGTTAGCCTCTGCTTTCAGGCACCAAGGACAGGACTAAACCAAATACTGCTGCAGCTGGCGCAAAAGGCTGCATAGAGAGAAGCACTCACAAAATTATAAACAATTGCTCCGACTTCTCATTAACAAACGAGATTTGACTGTATGTGTTAAGTCAGCATAAGGTGACCTTCACTTGTCATACATAAAATTAGTCCGCTCCTTTATTCTACGGATGGTGATGAACGGCAGCTACTTAAATGCACTTAGAGGGGCTAGTGTTTCCCAGAGGGCAAAGCAAATGGGTGACCACTCCTGCAAAGTCAGCAAAGATAAGCAGACATTGAAGGATGATCTGGAATTAGGGCATGAATGCTGATTATTTCTTTGAAGGGCAACAAGCTAATTTTGATCAGTTTAATAATCTATTAGCTTGACTGTTGACACAAAAAATATTTGGTTTGCACCATGGATTAGTTAAAATCTTAGCAAAGCCTATATCTTAGATTGTAGCTATTTAAGATTTAATCCCAACAAACATGAAATTTGTCAGTGTCCTTTTAACCATTCATTCTTCCCTAAGGACCCACAGCCACGTGATCCTCAGGGGAAAAGCCATCAAAACATGTAGAGGACATAGGAGATACCCAAAGCAAACCAAGTGAGAGGCAGAGGGCCAAAGATCAAATCAAATGCGAGTGAGTGATGGATGGCGAAAGGAGGCACATTAATGTATGGATCCAATTATTGGATTTCACGTGCCAACATCCATTGCTATTTCTTTAATGTGCAACACCTCCCTGCACAAGGCTCTGAATGAGAGACAGAGGATATAATTAGCTACTGCTCTGGGTAATCCTTCTGTTTTTACATTTAATGCCAGAGACAGACTCGGAGGTCAGTGATCTTGGAAGGTATCCTGGCACATTTCAATCACTTCACAGTTTTGTGTTTTAGAGATTCCCTGAATGACTCAACTCTCCCCACTCCCACCCCACACACGTATCCTGCAGCATTTCCATCTCGCCGCTCCGCTGTCGAGTGTTTGCGTGCGGGAAGTTGACTACACACATGTCCTTTCATCTGCTTTGTATTCAGACCAAAGTACTGCAGCATGCTTCGTCCTTGTGATGACGCCCCTTTTACAGCCGATACTACTTTTTCTAACTCCCCCTCCACTCCACATTTTTCCCCTCTGTCCTCTTTTGTCCTTTTGTAATGTCCCAGATGAAGACTTGTGTGACATGACTGTCCCTGTCCCATCAGCTGCAATGACAGACTGCTCTTAAGTGTTCTAACTTCATTGCCCTTCTGTGATTGGGACATTTTTAACCAAACTGGCTTCCCTTTATACACTACAAAATACACTACAGTTGTGTCATATTATGTGATATTTCTTTGTAAAGTAAATCATGTTTCTATTTAATAGTAGTCCTTGTTCTGTGACAGATCGCCAGTAAGCAGATAGCCACATAGGAAAGATCGTGGGTAAGTGTAGGGCTGGGTACCAATATTTTTTTTTTTTTTTTTTTTCTTCAATACCAGTGCCTTAACAATACCTGTTTTTCGATACCAGTTCCTGAATGGTTCTTTTTCGGTGCCTGTATTTTTTTATGTAAATTAATGGCCAATATAAATACTTATATACTTATACATTATAACTATGTTAATTGGTATTTTAAAACATAGTACTTGCCTATACAATGAGTTATAACTCACAACAAATGAGCAAATGTGCAAAAGAACCAGAGCGCACAGCTGATCCTCATGTGGACTGACGCCCTTAAGTTTCACTTGTGTTTTCTCTGCATACCGAGGAGGAGGAGAATGTTGGTGGAGTTTGGTTCAAGTTACCTCTTTGGCTTGAACTTTACGCAGACACTGCAGACTGTGGATGTGGATTTATTTGTTTATTAGGCACAACTTGTCCAACGCTTTGTTTGGACACATGCAGGTTTATGTTAAAACGTTAAAGCGTGAGTGCTGTTTGTGCCATTCGTTTGTGTAGAGCGCAGTTGTGATGCCTGAGCACCTGCGCTGCAGTTTAATAAATCAGTGCGGTGTATTTATTGGCTCATTGACACAGGTATTTAATTCCACGGAACCGAAAGTTGGCACCGAAAGAACGTTAGCTTTTCGGTGCCGGTACTTACCAGACCTTTCCGGTCGGTGCCTACTTGAAATGGAGTTTTGGTGCCCAGCCTTAGGTAAGTATGTTGGTATAAACTGGAAATTCAGTTTTTGTCATTAGTATCATTGTATCTCTCTAATACTAATCATGTAGGGTGACAAATTTCACATATCAATCAGAGGGACAAATATATGTCGTCTATCAATGTTTAAATTTTGATTATTGATTCAAAATCAAAATCTAAAAATAATTTGTAATCTCATTAAGTGCAATTCTTTTTGACATGCTTTTTGTTGTAAAAGCCTGTATTTTGGCTTCTTACCATAGACATGGCCGTGATCCTGACAGTAAGAATGGTACCAATGACACTTACCAATGTCATTTTCCAGGGAATGGGCAAGAACATGGTTAAAGAGCAACACTACGGTGTGTAACAGGAAACTGATGACTCTAAAGCGCTCTACTTGTAATGCATGTTTGGTGTTCAAGCCATCAGCTAATTAGGATGGCACATCTCAGGGTATGCGCACATAAGAGTGAGTGATCTGTGGGGTTATGCATGAAGGCGTGTCATATAAAGTGATATATCTGTGTGCTGTTAGTGTGAATGCTTGGCAGAATGTTTTATGGTCAACTACACTTACCAAGTTACAGGCCAATAGTGAGTGTATGGGTGATTTATACTGTGGAAGGTGTACGACTAGATCACACATGTGAAACAGGACACAGTTCAATTGGAGAAACATGCTCCTTTTAGTCTGGACAAGCAAAGGAATACATTTTTAGATGCATTTTGGCATATTATGTTAGTATTACCTTACCTACTAGTTTACATTAAGGGGTCAGACTGAGTTTATTTTACTTTTTGGAAATATCTTCTCACATTTTGTCACAAGTGGAGAGCTGTGTCACTGCCTTAAACAATACTAGACTCCCTTCTGTGATTCAATGAGATTTGCCCCGTACAGAGAATTACGACTCCCACTACTGTAATCGGCTCTGGCACAGTTGGAAGAGTGATCTGTTGACGCCAGTTTCCAGAATTCTAATGTGTAGACAAAACATCAAGAGTTATACCACAGTGTCCGAGTGTAATTGACTGTCTGTACAGCAGTGTGGGGAGCTGATTCAGCACTTAACCACCAAATGGACTAAGGAAGAGGAGGAGAAAGATAGTTGAGAAGGACATGGACAAGCAGAAAGGTTTCTAGAGAGATAAGAAGGCCATTTTGCAACATAATCATAAAATGTGCTAAATGCCTCTGGCTGGAGTATTACAGACAACCAGTGAAGTCATCAAGTATTGTCTAAGGCGGCAGCAAATCAATAAAATTCCTTTACTGCTTTTTCCGCTCTGAAAGTGCTTTGTCTTACTTATTTAACATGTCTCTGATGTCTCTGTCCTTGTTATGAGACATCAAGCTTTTTGCAGTCAGATTCCGCCAACATGTAGCTCTCCAATTACAGCGCTGTACATTCTGGACTTCCAAGGATGTAATCACAACATGAGAAGGCCGGTGGTACAAAACGCTGTCAGGGAAAACCGAAAGCAAACAAGATATATTTGCCTATTGCCAATGCTCACACAGGAAAGTGGAGCAATTATCACAATGCCTGCCAAAGGGAGAACTGTTTACCTTAATGAACCTGAGCATCTAAGAATATCTGCCACCATCTATTTGGTCTGCCTGCGGGTGAGAGAAGACGTTTGCAACCTTAACTTAAATACTGCGCATACCCCTGCTATCTTACTCTAGCACAAGAAATGTAGCTTCACTACCCGACAATCAAATAAGGTCTTCGTCCCTCTCTGCTATTTTCAGATGCAGTCCACAGGGAGAGTCAGGGAGAATGGAAGTGGGAAATAGGCCTTTCAGCTGGGCCATGGGTGGGGTGGAAAACACATTGCAACATAGAACCCTGCCTCATGCATTTTCATTCATTTCAGAATCATTCAATAAACCAGGCCAGATGCTTAGTTCTGGACACTTTGGTACCCGTAGAAATGCGTAACCAATTTTGTTAATGGAACACATTCTCCCTACTACGAATATCAATAGATACACATTGATATTGCCTAGCAGTTTATTGTACCTTTGCAGGCTTTTCAGCTTTTGGTAGGAATATCGGCTCTTTGTTTGAAATCACATTCTAGAATCAGGCATGCTTGACTATCAATAATTACTAAGACAGTAATTTGTGTTTTAACTGCCCCATAAAAACAGGGTTAATGGTAATCACCTTCACCACATTCTTCTATTAAACTGTGGTATATTGTACAGCTTTGGGGCAAACCAAACGGGTGCACAAAAAAACGCACAAGACCATGCAGAATTAGACATGACCTATATCGTGCAATTAACATCTATTACAGTGCAAATAGTTCTATATGAAACAAGAGTACAGAGTGGGGTTTTCAAAAGTATCACAAATCAAATAATAATTGATACTAAAACTAGTATTTAAACTAGATACTCATTTAAGCAAATACTGATACTAAAGAAAATCACATAAACAGGACAAAGTTGCATCTTTCCTGAACATTTTTAGAATAATCTTTAGCTTCATCAGACCAGTAAAGGGAGGTAACACATCGTAACATAAAGAAAGTACTAAATTTTGTGTTAAAAATTTAAGTCTGTTGTCCAAACAGAGCTTTTTTCTTATCACTGTGGTATAGAAATTGGTATTGAGTATTAGTAGTAGGCTATTCCTAAGTATTGAAATGAGTTTGATATTTTAGTATTGTGACAACCGTAGTACAGACTAAATAAACTGTAACTTTGGTAAGGTGCTCTAAACATTCAGGTAATATATTTTTCTACTTATAGAGCAAAAAAGTCTTGGCAAAACTGTAATGTCACCCAGTTCGTATCTTTACACAGACCAAGATCAATGCACCTTTTTCTATTTTCTGGCACGTGCTGTGATTTTCTATCTGGAGACATAATGTTCTGAAACGCCCAGTGCAGCGGTAGGTCATACTTGGGTTTATGGCAGCAATGAACACTGTGGTAAAAAGGGACGGTAAACAATGAACCACAATACATGACCTTCAGGGGGAAAAGTTGGGCTGGGTTTCCAGGCAGAGGAGAGGGGAAGTTGTGCTGCCCCCAAAAAGTGTGGGTTGCCAACAGACACACAACGATGAATTTGGAGGGGGCACCGGGGCATCTTGTACATGCTGAGCTACAAATGGTGCTTTGTCAGGAGATTGCTGACGAAGACAACTGTGCCCTTCTGTTGTGAAAGTGGAAGTGACCAAAAGATAGCCTTTACCTGTGGGACAGCACTCCATACCAATTAAATATTAAATATGAAATAACAAGACAAGCAATCATGTCCCCAAAGGAATTGTAATATGTGACTATTTCTTTACCATTAGAAGTGGGTGGGAATATATATTTTTATTTTTACTCAAGGATCCAATTTAAATACAAATTTGAGTTTTACATTTTACTTTTTTATTTTTCAATGCAAAAAAGTATTATCCCATGCTCTCTCTCCCCAATAGCCAACATTTTAGGTCTAAATGAATATATAATGAAATAATTGGTTATAATGGTTATAATGCCTGCATGGTTATAAGGGCTGCATGTCTAACACCATGGTCCATTGACAAGCAAATGTTTCGAAGCTTTTCATCTCAGTTTAACACGAAATCTTCATTGTGATTGTACTGTTAAATGAACCTTGTTCAATACCAAACACTGAAAAATTGAATTGATATAGATAAATCCTGTCTAATTCAATTCTGATCACCAACTGTGGTCTTTAAAAACAACTATTCAAAACAGAATGTTGAGAACACACAAAAGCAAATGTGATGAAACACGCCTCGATCAAAAGCTGTCACATGTGATATACTCCAGCCCTTTGGTGCAGGAAAAGATCTATGTCAAAGCAGGCATGGATCAATAAGGAAATCAGATGCAAAATGTATTGTATAACGCCTCATCAAGCAAAAACACATATATCCATAAATTACTGCTGGGGCACTATACTGCACGGCATTACTGCATTACTAAAATTATTACTGGAATTTGCCGTTTTAGTTTTTGATGAAATTATTTTACTTAAAACATATGCAGTTTTATAAAATACTCTTGAACATCAACATCTTGTGACATAATGGTATATGTGTTTAAAACCAGAAAACCATAAAATAAACATTTTCGCATATTAACCTAAGACTTCAAGGAACCGCTGATATTTGGTGCTGAGGAAGGTGATGGGGAAGGGGATGGCTTAAAAAAACAGACAAGGAGAAGATAATCAATATTATACCAATCAATAGGCAGGCAGGGGAGCAGGCTCTGTAGATTGGATGGCTCAAGCCTCCTCAGATAATCGAAGATGCTAAGACAAGGGTCCCCACCCCCACCGTGTTGTCTTTCTCCGTGTGCCAGCTTCTCGCAGACTATCCACTTCTCTTTCTCCTTATTTCTCCCCTTTCCGATTGCTCCATTTTTTTCATTTCGTGAGCTCTCCCCTTTTTCCTCCTTCCCCCTTGCTCTTGCCTGTATCTATTGCTCCTCTCCAGCACTCCCCCTCCCTCCTCTCTTCTCCCGTGTCTACTGCAGCAGAAACGCCAGCAACAGACAGCCGCATGTGTGCGTTTCTTACCCCACTACAACACTTCCAAGGATGGTCGCATTCAGGAGTTAATTTAGAATAAGTATAACTTGAATTGCTTAGGAACAAAAGACCTCCAAATCATTAGTTATCTACTCCTGTCTCCCAATACATACATTACATGCTCACTCCATTCCTAATCAGACTAATGTGCTTTTCACTTTCACACACATGTGACACCCTAAGCGAGAGCAGAGTAGGATAAGGCAACCATCTAAGGTCATATCTCTGTTTGAAAATGGGCTCCCACATATTAAACCAGTCCTGCTCTACATAGCCCCAATATGCCACAGTCGCCCCAACGCTCAGAGTGAATAGCTCTTATATAGTGTGTGATTCATGAAGCCACTAGAACCAGCAGCTGTGGTGTTAAACTGTACATTACATAATTTACAGCATCCAGGCAGAGCAGCAGCAGGTACTGTAGTTAGTATTCAAGGTATGGCACGACTGCAAACCTCCTTTTGGTCTGAGAATCTGCTCAAACACAAGCATCTATTGCATACCTATTCATATGTATCTACTTCATTGGCTTACTGTTTTTTCCTGTGAGGTGGGGGCAGAAAAAGAGGTGGATTATTGCAGGAAATCAATGTGATTGGAATGAGAGTGACAGTAAGACAATCTCTTCCTGCTTTCTCCTAAGCCCAATACAGAGGATCAGATGGCAGGAATCTGAACTGTCCGTCCATCACAGTCTTGATATGTTGTTCCTCCCCTTTAAAGGAAAACGTGGACCTGGACCCCTCTCAAAGGCAGCCTCAATGTACTTCATTCATTTACATTTTACTGGTGTGCAATGTCATGAATGGCCACTGCAGGTGTCTGCTCACTGTCTGGTTTACATGTGGAATCTTGTGCATCTTTACATGAGAAGTGTGTGTTAACAACAGACTAAATAAGTGGATGCGACAACAAAGCTGGAGTGATCAAGCAGCTGGATTTGGGCAAAAACAGAAAACAGAACAGCCCAGTCTAGATGTTTTCATGTCTCATCAAACATAACCTCTCGGAGGATACTTGTTACTCATACACCTGTGTGATCAAATGCCATCAAACATCCACGTTCGCTTTTAAAAGGGAAATCATTAACTATTTAGGGCCATAACAATAAGAAGGGGTCCTAACAACCGCTGGGGAAAGTTACACGGCGGTACTCTTTCTAATGGGATATATGGGACATGTGGCTGTAACCAACAAGGTCGAATGGAGGGAAAGACATGGGATCGCTTCAGTGCAGGGATGCACTAATAAATAACGAAAGATACGACACGTCGTAAACGGGCAAATATGAGCTAATGAAGGCGTTTGGATGCACGCGATGCAGGCACGCGTTTGGCGCCAGATGTGTGGTAAAGCCAAGCAAAGGAATTATGGCACCTATAAAAATGTATTCAGTGCTGGATTGTAGAGGACACTATATCAAGTACAAGACATGATGCGTGGGACAAAAAAAGGGTTAGCTACAGATACAGACTTTTGTGCCATTTTCCATTTTCTTGTGCCATCAACATTAATTATTTAATAAGTCTGTTGGTTGGCTGTGAGGCACTGATGGCACACATGTAAGCAGTGGGGTGCTAATTAGCGCTCTCACTGCAGTAACCTGCTAGTACACCATCAATAAGCTAAAGTTTGGAAGTTGTCATGTTAGGAAAGTAGTTAGGCAAGACATTAAAAAGTACTCACCCGGGCATACTTGGAGGAGTAAGGGTCTTCAAAAAGTGCCCATATTTTAGGTTGCCAGGTCTTCCACCATCCTGCTTTTCTGGCGTCCTCCTGCATACATAGTCTTTTCAAGTCTCCATCTGCGCCTCCAAGTGCAGGGTCGTCATCCGGTGCGTCCGGTTCTGGTGTCTCAAAGCTGTCCAATGCCTCCTCCGCGTCCCGATGTTGGCGGTAGTTCATCCAGCAACACGCCTCCACGTCCGTCTCGTCGATACCCCAAAAGGCGAGCTCCTCCTCGAACAGCGGACCGCACACATCGTTGGGACAGTGCAACTTTCCAGTGCGGTAATAGTTGAGGATGAACGAGAAGACAGAAGGATGACGGTCAAAGAAAAACTCGTCCAATTTAGGGTCGTAGTCGAAGTTGCTGAATGCGTCCGGTTCCGTGAGCCACGACAAGCGTGTCCCGGGCAACGTCTTTAGGGTGCTTCGGTAAGTCTCATGGCGAACCCCGCCGCAGTTTATGACAATTTTCTCGCTTTCCGACGGACAAGTCATGTCTGCGCTGTAACATGCTTTGTTGGACGACTTGTTCCCACCCTTGCGCCCTTTGAAAGAGGATACACACACCGAACTGAGCATAGAGGACCGAAAGGGGAGGGAGAGAGGATGCGAGAAAACGGAGGGAGGAGGGAGGAGTCTGAGGAGTCTGCGGGAAAGAGAAGGAATAGAAATGTTTTCAGCTGGAGAAATAGTGAATTTTATCAACAGTTATAATACAGTCACATACAGGTTACATACAGGATTAGCCCATAAGAAACAATGAAGTGGTCAAATGTTGCAGAGGAAAAGTTGATAAGCATGCATCACATACAGAACAGGTGCATGGCTCATGACTCAGCATCTCCATAAAACACCGATAACATTTGGCATGAGGTGCCATAAAGTTGGCCAGGAGCATTGGGCTTGAACATACAACACACAGGGGAACTGTGCATAACCACACTGGCACTACACATTAATAATATCATGGTGCAGACTTTCTCCAGCAATGAAAACAACTGAGAGCAGTCACTGGGAGACAAGTGTGTGTGTGTGTGTGTATACTGCTAATAGAACTAAAACCATAATCAGCATGCTCATTATAGTCTATAGTAGGCAATAGATGTAATGCCAGTTTCTTTTAAGTAGAACATTGTGTCATCCTCTCAAACAATACATTTTATGGGCTTGAAAGGACACACTTTACATGAACCCCCTCAGTGTTAAGTGGATGACTGTGGCCTTGTGTAAAACGCATGGGCTTTTGAATGAGTCTCCATTTTCATCTCCCTTTCTCTCATTAGCCTGAGCACAGTCCTTCAGCCAACAATCTCTAAATTGATCCAGTTGATCCTCAAATCCTCCGCCTAATTAGGCCATTGTTCGACCTCCTCTCCCCTCTTCCTCACCTGCTCAGAGCCTTTTCTGCTCTTTCTGTTTTTACCTACAGTGTATGACTAAAGTATCTTTTTTTCTCCCTCCAGAATGGAGCTCTGACGTAAGGTGGCGCAGCTCACCGTGTGTGTTAATTGCCTCCCGAGAGTGCAGTGTCCGTACTAATGTTAGACCTCCTCAATCAGCCGACACACTGCTGCAGACCCTGCCTCTGCAATGTGCCAGAGTGCTGGTATGCAAAGAGGAAGAGGGGATGTTTCAACTGATAATGGGATGTAGTGGGTAAAACTAAGCAGAAGCCGAGATGGTGGAAAAGAGGAGGTGCTATGTGTTTGCACCATGTTGGTTGGTGAGTAAAGGCTGTATAATACTGTCTGGTAATGGAGCAGAGGAGGAAGAGGGGGGAGGAAGCACACAATGAGAGTGAGAGAGGGGGTAGGCAACGAAAACGAGAGTGTGCTATAAAAGTGAATGAATTCTGCTGCAGTAAAAAGCCCCAGTTTCTGCTCCGTCCTTCTGTCTCTTAGCTTTCTTTTGCTTCAACAGCATCTTTGCTTTGCAAACACAAAACAACATTCCTTTACATTCCCCAGTGCACCACAGGGCTCTCTCTATATATGTTATTGTTAACCCGTTTTTCTCCTGACAGTGAACTGCACCACTTCCACACTGGCCCCCTCCTCCCCCCTCGACTTTCTCTCTCTCTCCCACCGCT
>KN486031.1:28684-58492 GCA_000787095.1 Periophthalmodon schlosseri
AAGCAAATGGAGGAGACAGAAGAGAAGAGTTTCCATTAGATCTGGGAAGCGAATACAGGATTATGAAACTGGAGACGTGTGTGGTGCAGGGGTATGCGGATTCAGCCCAGGTGATGGAGGTCTAGACACCTTTAGATGGACTTGTTGGCTGGTATATGCTTGTGTTGTTCCACTCCAATGCATCTCTCCTTCCTCTATGTGTCCAAACCTCCTGCATCCCAAGGCCTTCAAATGTTACAGCACACAAACAAACAGACTGATAGACAGACTGAGACACGAACAGTGGATGTACATGCAAAACAAAAAAATACACACAGTAATGGCAACAGTTACTCATGCAGACACGAGCTGATGCCAAGGATTGACTTCTCTCCAAGGCATGCTCTGAACTACTGCTCAAGACGAGGAAACACCCACCATTTCCGCTATTTCTAAAAAAAAAAAAAATACAATGAAGAAAGTGCACTGATCTGTTGGCACACACACAGCGTAATAGTAATAGCTAGTGGGGCGCTATCAAGTGCGTGTCCATCTTGGCACAATTTGTATAAGGCCAAAGGGAAAAGGACTGAAAAACGAGACTTGTTGAATGTAGGACAGGTGCCGTAAGCCTGTTGTCTCTCCACCAAATGTACGGCCTGATTACACGTTTGGGAAGAGCGACTGGGATTTATATGCATACACAACATACACAACAACGGTTTATATACTCACTTGGTACGTTTCGAGTGTGCGTAGAAACACGCACATAGAGCTCAATCACAAAAATGTAGTTTTCTTTATGAGCTCGCTTTTTTTTTAGATTTCAGAGTAATCCACTTTGAGGCATTCAGTTGCTGTGTTTTCCCCTCGGAATAAATATGATGGAAATGGAAAAACAGACGAGCGCGCTGGAAATCTCGTTATTGGCGAATGCTACTTATGGTCATGCTGCTGCTGCTGCTGCTGCTGCTGTAGATAATGGCAAAAGCAAAATGATGAGATGAAGCAAGAAGTCCCCCCTCTTTTTGTCATAAAAATATTCTTGCTATTCCCTGACGGTTCTCTGTCTCCCACCTCTTTTGTTATTGCCCAAAAAAGTGGCAGCCTTTGTAATAGTGTCTCTTCTTTACGCTTCCCGGCGCAGGGTGTTGCTACCATTCATCCGCTTCCTCTCGTCTCCTCCCGCTTCCAAAATGTTTCAGTGGAGACGCAGCCTGTGGACGAGCGCACTCTCCCTTCTCTCTCTTTGCCTTGCTCGGATCCCTCTGTTGCTTCGCTCTGTTCCTTCGGAGGAGCGTCACCTTCTGCACTATTTTCTCCCCTCTGCGCTCCCCTCAGACGATACATGTGGGCGGATTAGAGAGCGCACAAGACAGCGGTGGGAGGACCCCGGTGAATTCACGGGCTAATTTTTCACACGGCCGCCGAATTTAATACACACATATGCTATAAAACAAACACACACCCCGTAGTGATTTGCTGTCACGTCTTTTTAATGGCTTGTCTTTTTTTTTCTCTTGTGTTTCTTCTCGTTTAGGTTGCACTGTGGTGGATGGACGCACACCATTTTGTCTACAGGTTTCCAGACACAGCTATTGAAGGAGCAGGTGGTTCACATGACAAATTCAGACACATTATCGTCCAACAATATTATAAATGACATACATGGTTAAACAACTACATTTGATGGAGTAGTAGACTGTTTTGGAGGCACTCAATTTCCAATCAAATCATTAGGATCATTGTGTTCCGTATGCCACCGGTCATACAAACGCACACAGATCAGTATGATTCAGATTAGAGCTGTAGCAACGGATCAATGGATCAATTACAAAGAAAATACTTTGTAATGGATTAATAATCAATTCCCTGTGTTACAGACTTTGAAATGTCTAGCTGATTGTTCTGGTTTATAAATATGAAGGCACAAGGGCACGTTGGGTTTATTTGTCTCTCATTTTATATATTTTAAATGCTCTTAATGGCGCACAGTCAGTCGACTCACTTTAATGGTAAACAAATTTGTTATTGTTATTGTAAAATGATAATACATAGCCTATTTGACCATGATCAACTGGAGTATCTTATTGTCATTTTATAGGCAATAAAGATTAAATTGCATTGCTGTCAGGTTAAAATACTCAACTGAGAATTTGTTTTAGGGATTAGAGTTGCTGTCATTACTTATAGGTGCACTCTGTAACTTTTTTGATGGAGGGTCTGACACCTGCTCGTCTCCATGGAGACGTTATTGTTTTGCCTGGAGTGTTCCAAAGTTTTCTGTGGAGATAAGCAGGTGATGCCACCAGGTGAAGTTACAGGTCAACTCTGTAGAGGGGCAACCCTACTGACATTAAGAATACTTGCATGTATTTTTGAGCAGTTAAAACTGTAATTGAATAAATGCAAGATCCATATAATGCTATACTGTGGATCATTCCAGGCAAAGCAATAACATCTTCATGGAGACAAGCAGAACGCTACCAGAAAAGTAGTGCATTTTGCTATTTCCAAATTCCTACTTATATTTTATTATTATACTAAAGTAATAGCATTTGGCTACAAATTCTGGGTGAACTTTGAAAAACAATTTGCAGTTGAAGAAGAAAAAGATGTATTTATAAAGCACATTTCTTACAAAAAATGCAACACAGCGTGCTTACTGAAAAATAATTCATAATATAATAACAGTACATTTAAAATGATAAAAAACACCCTACTTCCACCACAAAAATAATTTACAGTGTATATAATGTAAAGAAAAATACAGACATCTCAGGAAATTACTAATATACCAGTGGAAACAAAACCATTTAGTTCAATGGAGGGTTTTTTTTAAGATTGGGGTGATATGGGAATACTTTTTGTTCTGAGTAAGACTACGAACAGCAGCATTTTGGATTGATTGGAAGTGCTGAATTGATTTTTGATTAAGACCAGAAAAAAAGGTTGTTAGAATTATCTAATCTGTTTATAACAAAAGCATGAATCAAGTTTTCAGCATCTGAAATGGACAAAAAAAATCTTTTTTTTTTGGTTTTTAAGGTGAAAGAAAGATGCTCTGGTGACCTTGTTATTGTGCTGATTCAAATTTAGATCTGCATTTATGACACCTAGATCTCAACAAATTCTTTTGCCGTGATTTTGAAGGAGTCTAGTTGTTTAGTGCTTTTTGCCTTTTGTCTTTAGGTCCAATGAGAATATATTCTGTTTCATCATTATTCAATTGAAGAAAATTGTTGCTCATCCAAATGTTTAATATCTTTTATACATCTGCTAAGTGTTTCAATGGGACTCAAGTCATCGAGTGAAAGGGTGATAGAGTTGTGTATCATTTGCATATTTATGATTATGTAATTTGTGCTGGTTTATAATTTGTCCTAGTGGGAGTAGGTATAAGTTGAACAACAACAGACCGAGAATGGAACCAGCTGACCTAATGCTTTCCAGATCTCAAACTAACTCCAGATTAGGGTGTTTTAAGCATGTCAGACAAACTACGAAGCCTGACCATCAGCAGTCTCAGGGATGCACTTACCGACTGGACACTCCTTAGACCAACGTCATCTCATGAAAATTACAAGAGTCGTAAAAGGGCAAAGGCCTATCGCTGAGGTGCACCAACCACAAAAACTTCTCAAGAGCCGAGTGCGGACATGCGGCTGACAGCAAAATGTTGCCCGAGTGCACTTAAGATAGAACAGGGGAAATAATGTTAAATGTAGACATGATAAAAGTAGACGGAGCAACTCAGGTCAAAGTACTGTATTCTTTGTTTTGTATTGTACTGAGCTTACATGTTCAAGTTGTACTGGACAGAAGCGCTATTAATATTTCAACAGGCCCATCTTTTATGTATTGTAAAGTGTTTCTTTTCTCCTTATAGCCAGTATTGGTATTTAAAGGAATAAATCTAGCCATGAAAGGTTTAAGTCTTACTCCACATTGATAACGTTATATAATTCAAGACCACTTGGCATAATTTCTATTCTCTCTTGTTCAGAAGTCCCTAAAGACTGCAGTATCCACTGTCGGTCCACACAGATTTATGCCTCTGCTGTGGTCTTCGTTTCAGTGATCATTTACACTGTTGGAAAATGAAAAGCCTCACAATCATTCAATCACACAATCATTTTTATAATTATATTTAACATTTGTATGACATCGTTTTGTTGCGTTGTTTGTAATTCAGTGCCATAAATAAATGGTGTTGTTGTCATTTACTTCTCAAAACAATTTGCCACTAAGTACTTGGGGGGAAAGGAAAATTCACCCGCAGAACAGTCCAAAAATACTGGACTGAATGTGTGGGTTTCTGCTTAAACCCCATAAATACTGGATGCTCAACTTTGTTCTCAGTAAGAGTGAGCATTAGTCTACATAGGCACATCCTCGGTGAGTCTCCTGACAGCAGTAGAGTGGAGCTCATGCATAAGAGAGTAGCATACACTGTCACAGGCCAGTCCACTCATTTATGTGAGAACACAGCTTAGCACAGGTGCCTCACTGTCAGTGTCTATATGGACTCTGGCCTTGAGAAGGTGGACCTCCACAATGAAAACCTATGGTTCAATAGTATTTATTGACGCTGTCCATCACTAATGGAAAACCACTGTACACTGATTTGCTCCTAACATTTCAAGAATGAAAAACATCATTCACAGATGAAACGTGCACAGTGATCTTGAGCTGAGTGTTTTATGGTGCTTCAGGCTGCTGGGCTGCACCCATGAAATAAGTGAGTGCATGTGCACAAATCAAGCCCTGCAGAGGTGCTGTGTGCCACAGACCAAGCAGTAAATGTCAATATTGACTCTGATCATTCAGACAGACAGTGTGCTGGGGTATGGAAGACTGCGAGCTACATTTTATTAAATTACATGCCAAGTATCATGCTCAGCAGCAGTAATGCCTCCAATTACATTCTAAGCGTTGTTAAATGACTTGATGCAACTTCATTTTTAGGGCCATGTCAGGTCTATCACTGGCAGTCAAAGAAAGGCTCTTCAGCTTGTGAAAAGAATCATTTGTTAATACATGTTCAAAACTGTAAAGTGTCTTTCCTACAACACTAAATAGGTTAAGTTGATAAATAAGTCAAAGTAAGGGAAAATCAAGATTATGCATTTATCACAAAGCCATACTAAAATAAATTTAAGGTTTATGTAGGTAAAAACTTCATTTGGCCTAAGGAATCAAATCAAATAGGCAGCACTGCGTGCCCTCTCACAGAACATCTGGCGCTGAATGGATTTGCTATCTGATGAATTGTGGCTGCAGTTATATCATGGACTGCTACAGAAAAAATGTACAGGAGGGACCAAAATCAGTCAAATATTTTGAATTTCCTGAATTTACTTTTCCACTCTGAAAAGGTGATTAATTTAGTTACTAAAAATAAATATGTATGTCTTAGTTAAAATATAGACCCGTTTTAGATGACTAGATTATTCATTTTACATTTTGTCTGTGTAATCCCTCAGTCGTCCAGGTCTGATCCATAGTAAAAGATGAAGTTAAATCTGTCAACTGGACAAAAATTTGTCGGAGTGAAGCCGTTTCGTTGTTCACCCAAGCCGCTTCTTCAGTTCTGGTCAGATTACTGGTCTTCAGGCTGAATGTAGGCACATTAAGCTGAAACTGTAAACAATAGCTGTTTACAGTTTCAGTGTAGTTAGCTCTTCCCTTCAGATAGATATAAGGCAGTGTCTACCAGTAATCTGACCAGAACTGAAGAAGCGGCTTGGATGAGCAGTGAAATGTCTTTACTCCTACAACTTTTTGTCCAGTTGACAGATTTAACTTCGTCTTTTACCATTTTACATTTTATTATAATTCTACAGTGAACACTACATTTGGTCACTAGAGGGAGCCAACAGCTATTGTTGATCAAATGATAAATTTAAGTCACTCTTACGTAATTTGTGAAGCTCCCAGGACTTGAAATATATTCATATTATTGGCCAAAAAAGCTAAGCTCTAATGGTTGCCTTCATTTGATGTCCTACAGTACAGTGCTCCTTGTGAATGGCCTAATTTTGAGGCTGGAGTCCAGATCAAGTGGGTTTCCTTTCTCCAAAGTAGGGCACAGTGTATATCTGCTTCTGAGTACAAAATCATACTGACAGAGTATCTCAAAAAGAGAACTGTTACTCAAGAAGACCATAATTCACAGCTGAAAGTAAATAAAAGGTTTAGAGAAAAGACACATGCACACAACATTTTTAGTTTTATTATGAAACTATTTGACTCCAAATGGCCTTATCGCATGGACCACAGAGTTCTGGTTTGCTTGGTGCCTTCAAATGAAGCATTATTTACAGTCTGCAGGGCACATTCATGACGCACAAATCACAGCGACACTCTCTAGGCACACAGTGGCTGCAGCAGCAATCCCTCACTGCATCTACAGCACTGTCATAGTCACAGCCTGGGTCTCTGCCTACACACCTTATACTCCACATTCTGTTTTTGAGTGAATGTAAATCAAGTATATTTTTAAAAATAAATTGATGTGCTGAAATAATTCAAAACCTTTGTAAAACATTATTTTTTGTTGCAATTGTATAAGTAATCCTGAACATTTGGTAGAAAACAAAGATGTGAGAATACATGTTAAGTCACATATACATTAAAAAGTATGACAATATGACCTTGATTTTATTGAAAAAGATTTATGTGGTTTCTGTTTAGAGTATGTTTTAGTTATGGTATGATTATAAATAAAAATGATTATTGCACTCTTTGGAGTAACAATGTCTTTTTATAATAAAAATACTGTATATTCTAAAAGGTATTACCTAACCACTTTATGCCACTAGTTTTTAAACTATGCAGAAATGTATCTGTGGGGCCATTTTCTATCAAAGGAAGCATACTTTTGTGAGTCCAAGCGTCACCTTCAGTCGTGGGGGAGGCCTATCCTCACAGTCTTGGTTTTACCCAGAGCAGGTTTTCTCCTCCTCTTTTTCTCTGAGTCTTTGTTCTTTATACCTGCTTTAATCTGTGCTTCCCACTGCTTCTTTACCATTGTGTAAAGTCGCATAGTGGCCTGTGCATCTTGAACCTGTAAACACAAGAGGAAGGTTTGAGATTTTGAGGGAAGAATAAGGGATCATCTTTTGAAGCTGGCATTGACTTACAGATGAGTGTTCGCCTTGTTGGACTTTAACATTTAGAACTTCTTTACAGAGCACTCTCAGCGCTGGACGCCCACTCTAGAAACATATGTATATCAAACATCAAACACCAGCCCAGGAACACCGAGTGTGGCAGCCACCTTACCAGCCTAATTAACCATTTTTTGTATGAATTACCATTATTATATTATTTTCTAAATAATTTTCTAATCAACTTAGGATTTGTTGAAACCTTACAGATATGGCTGTATCACAAAATAATCAAATTTGCATGAAAACAAGAGTTTATATGAGTGGCTATATGATTATTTAGATGACTGTGTTAAACACATGTTGCTAAACATTTTTTGTCAATTTACCTTTGCCATTTTCTTAAAAGGCTCATACTTCTGTGTATCCCTGATTTTCTTTTTCGGATGATCCAAAAGTAGAATCTGGAATGAATGGAGTATTTTGTTATGACTTCAATACTACTTCTGTAGATATAAGAAGTTGGCTACCTTCAGGTCATTGTGGATGGCATGCCCAACAACAATTCGGCTTCGTAGGATTTCAGCAACTTCTTTGCACACTGTGTCTATATCCTCACCTATAACATATAATCAATGTTACAATATAATCATATTCATAACAACAACAAAAAATTTACAGTGAGGTTTCATCTTACCGTTTTTGATGTCCTCTGGCCGTATCCCACTGACATGTGTTCTGTAGTCGGTCACTTTTTCCGTTGGTTTCACATACTTGTCATAAATACATTTCCCAAACTGGTTTACGAGAGAAACACGAGCCAATATACTGTCCTCTCCATCTGGGCCAACTCCAACCATCTCACAGTCAATCGCTACAGCTTTTGTGAGGCTGTGAGTAAGCAAAGACACATACACACACACTTACAATTATAATGTTTCATTCAGTTGTCAGTTGGTATGTCACAATTTTTAAATATTAGTGGTAAATCTATTTTCAGAAGAAAAAAATAACAATGACAATAGTGTTCATTCATAATCCTTTTTAATACTGTTTTCTACACCAAAACATACTATTTTTATTAGTGTGATGTAACATATTATATACTATGAGGTTTATAATTGAATTACATTAAAATCAGATGTATTACTTTTAAGAATCATGCAATCCTAACGTGACATCGGCAATCCTAATTGTGAAATGGACTGACTCACTCACCCTTCAAATGCCTTCTCTTTGACCAGCACATTCTCCACATCCTTACTCTGGTGAATTCCCATTTTCTTTCTCATTATTTCTGCTGCTTCTGCTCCCACCGTTGCCTCGATGTCATCAGGGTCAACATCATCAAACCAGATGTCCTCTCTGCGAACAACATAATATTAATAAAACTTAGATTATCTATTTCTAAAAAAAACTAACATTGCTGTTTACTTACTCTGTGGGCTTGTTTGTTTTCGTCTCAGATTTTATTTTTTTTGCTTCTTGTTTTTTGCCCTGTGTATTTTTTAAGTCCAATTTTCTTTTCTTTGTAGCATTGCAGGTTGTATTGGCCTTGTGAACATGAGCATTGTTCACATTTGGGTCTGTAGCAGAACTGCACTTAAAAGTCTTCTTCGCAGGTTTTGCAAATTCCTTTTTCTGTTGCATCCCTTTGTCATTAATAGTTAAAGTTTTTGTAGACTTCTCCTTAGGTACAGCACCATTCTGTCGCTGTGGTTTCTCTGGCTGGTTCTTTAACATCTGTATAAAAGAATTATACATTTGTCTAATAACCGATGAGCCAATGAAAACAAATACAAATATACTCACTTTACCTCTTGTAATGTTTTCCAGTTGGCAGAAAACTGCTGAGCATCTGCTGGTGGCAATATCTGGTTGGCTGTAGGGCTTTTCTGTTGTTGCTTTTCTTGAGATTTTTTCTTGTTACATTTGATCCAGTATTCTTTCTTTTTCTTTTTAGCTGTCTTATTTTTCTTGTCACCTTTGGGCTTCTGTCTGTGGCTACTACTTGTTGACATAATCGCTGACATAGTTAATATCTAATAAAACAAATATCTCAGTTGTATCTGGGTAAGATTCAGAGCATATGCAACCTATCTTTCCACGATGCTTTAGCTACACTCCTCGCTAAATTTGAACAGACAAATCAATATTATGTTTTATCAAATTAATATGATAAAATAACTATATCAATGATTACGGATTTTACATCTTGCTATGAAAAACTATTTAACAGACAACTTATGATCCTCTCTAACGCCATGCTCCTACCGTGTAACAATGAAATGTGTCCGACTATGAGCAACTATTCCCTTTTAACTTGATCAAAGTTTAACTTGTTTTAACCATAGATATATTCGTGGCTTTCCATTGTAAATTTTCAGCTGTCAAATTAAAAACAAAGTCAATTTTATCAGCAGACTAAATTACATCTTGCGTGCTTTTATATAACGTTATCTCTGACACGGAACCCTTATTTGTAAATCTTTCTCGTCGGTCACTGTATTGTAACGAGCAGCGTGAGCTTGGTGGGTAGTGAAATTATTTAGGCACTTAATTTATGATTATTTATTGACCCAAATGTCTTTACCTTCATACTACGACATAGAGACACGTGTTTTCGAAGCTAATTTACATTGTGTGCATGTATTGGTAGTGTTTACTCCCTATTATTTACGTAGTAACATGCTGTTTTTATAATTGCAGGTTAATATGGTGGAAAACTCTCCCTCTCCTGTGCCCGAAAGGGGCATTTATGGCTTTGTTCTTTTCCTTGGCTCAGAGTTTGCCTTCTGTAAGTTAACGCTAGCTCTTTGCGTTCATATGACAACATTGGTGGTGCGACAATTTGTGGATCACAAGTTTGGCTATTTATTTTAAAAACGGCACATCAATCGGCCATAAACTACAGTTACACAGGCCCATACCCTCATCTGAAATGATTATGACATCTAAAATTCGATGTGGGATCCACATAATCACTGTTTGTAAGAGATTGGATTTACAAACTCGCCATTTTAATCCTATGGTTTAAAGTCCTTTCAACCAACAACAAGCATGTCTTCTTTGGGGTTGAATAATATGGCACCATTTTATATTGTTAAAAAATGATTTCTCTTGAGTTTATTTACACTGAAAGAGACATACTGTGAGTGTGCCAGTGTTTGATTTATGTGGATAGTTATATATTATTAACCATGACAGTAAAACAGCATATTCTATCTTCCTGTCCCATCTACCTGTCCTTCATCTCAGTTTTAAACTATAGGCATTCTATAATGTAGTGATGCCATGTGATTAAAAACTATTTGACAAGATATTCTTTAAATTTTGACTTGGTATGTTCTCTCTCTCTCTCCAGTTCTCTATTGTGTGTGGGCTTTTGTGCCAGAAGAGTGGCTTCATTTTATTGGCCTGACCTACTGGCCCCAAAAGTAAGTAGTTTGTCACCCTGGATTAAAAAAATGTATTTTCTAATTTAATCGGTTTGTGTTAAGGTACTGGGTTCTGGCCGCCCCCATTTATTTTCTTGTTGGGTTAGTTGTGTTTGTGGTTGTTCTTTTTGGAGTGAACATGAACAATACAGCTCCACTGGACTCGGTGGATAACATCACAGGTAAAGAAAAAGACAAACAGAATACATGGCAGAAATGAGTTGTATTTTGATACAAAGTATTAATGTATTGTTTTCAATTAATTATAGATGTATATGCTCAAAGCCAGAAAACAGAAGCATGTGAAAAGGGAGGAGTGCCAAGACTAAAGGATGTTTCCATAAGTGATGTAAATAATATGTTTTTTTTATCTCCACCCTCAGCAAGCAGAAGATGATTTTGTTATTTTTATGCATTAATGTTCTTTCATATGTGCAATATGCACTACTGTTCTTTTATCTCCCTTAAAGCTGACATCTGTAGTTTTATTAGATTTTTGTCTCCAGTTGCTTTTTCTGAAACATTCCACAGCATGGTATTATACTTATTGACGTCAAAGGGCACAAGCAGGTGGTGCCCACAGGCCAAGTTACATCCCTATTTTGCGATATTTTACGGTATATTCCGTGCAAAGCAATAACATCTCCATGGAGACAAGCAGGTGGCTTACCCTCATAAGAGAAATTATGCAGTCTACATTTAATTAATATATATTTTTATTTACCCTTGTACGGTGTTGAGGTCCTTTACCAACGCGAAAGCATTTTCATCTTATGATTAAGTTGACTCATCATTAATGGAATTCAATAAAATTTCCCATCTGTGCACTTCTGGATTTTCTACATATAAAATAAATGTAAAATGTTTTCATAACTTTATATATGAACTACTTCTTAAAAAGTTATGCAGTTTTTTTTTAGCAATTTTTAGATAGTACATTTTATACTTTTTTCTTTATAATGCCTCAAAATAATTATTTATTTCCAATAAATATTCAAATCATATTTTAATTTGTTGGTTTTGAATGGCTTATCAAGAGGTAAAAATAAAGTTTCTGTTTTATTTAAGCATGTGTTCGCAAAATGGATTGAAAGTGTAGCATTAAAGCTGTAACAATGAAACAAACACTGCGGGGTTAAAATAGCCTTTACTTATTTATAGAGAAGTGTATGTTACTGTATTTAATTTACATTCGGTCACAGTAACAGGAACCGCTAAAACAGGAACAGAATCGGAGTTCTTTAACACATGGTTAATCGCTTTAGAACAAATTTAGTCTGACTTGTTTTTTTTCAAGGTCAAATAACCATACAATTCATTCACAGATTTACCACTGTGAATGAATTGTACGATTGTTTGACCTTGTCTTAAAAGTACTTTCCCAACCAACAAGTTCATTATTTTTACATTAACTGGCACCAAAAATGCACGAACGTATTCCAGAGTAAAATTTTCATCTTTCTACTAAACACATCTTGTATTGAAAATAAAATGAGACGTAAAAGTAATCAAAAACGTCATGTGTACTGTACTGTACTGTTGAATGAACACATCAATGAACACTAGAGGGCGGTAACGGAATTCTGCACAGGGACAAATGACTTCCGCCGCATTTCTTTCACAGCTGCTTATTTATTTACATTTTGGCTCTAATCATTCCCGTTAGTTCACTTATCCTGCAAATCTAAGATGGCGTACCCTCTGCCGATGTTGTTGGCTGCGTACGAGGCGCTAATTGAAGACGAAGACGACGAGGTTCCGAGCTGCTTTGATGAGTTTGATGATGAAGCTTTGTTTAATCTGTTTCACCTCACTAGACCGTGCCTCATGTTTATTGTAGACTCTGTCCGCGTCTGTATGCACGATGTCTCGCCAAAAAGTCCTCAGCTCTCGGTTGACGCATTGGTTATGGTAACATTGAACTATTACGCACACGGCATATCCTCTGCATCTCTACTGACCAAACTTGGACTCACTCACACACACTGCCCTGCCATCATCAGTCTGGTGTCTGGGAAAATCTCTGAAATGACGGAGAAGTTTGTCTCTTTGCCCGAAACTGAAGAGGCTAAAGCTACAGTCGCATCCAATATAGAAGCAATATGTGGCATTCCCAACGTGCTGGGCATCCTGGCATCGCCGCATTTTCGGGTGCGAGTGTCTCCCTATGATAAGGAGGACTACCGGACTTTTTTCAGTCCGCTTGGTTACACTGCAGTGGTGAGCCAAATCATCTGCGATTCTGACGGAAATATCTTATGTGTTGAGAAGTGTGAAGTGGGCAGCACGCCTGAGCAGGAGATGTGGGCGTCTTCAGTCAAAGGGAATGAGATAGAGGAGGGGTTCTATGGACCATACTGGTTAATTGGTGAGTTCCCCTAAATAATTTTTTGTGAATCCAACATGGCTGTTATATGCAACAGTTATGCTTATTTAACTCCCATTTTGAAATATAATGATAAGAAATAATAAGGTGGTTCAGTGGTGACCACTGCTTTAACCATTGAGCCACTGTCGCCCTATAGCTTATAGCTCAGAGAAATCAACAATGTAAAAAAATAAAATTGTAGGTAATGTGTTCTTTTATTCATTTTAGCTGGTAAAGGCTATCTCCAGAGCAAACATGTACTGACTTCTGTGACAGACCCGTCCAATGAGAGTGAGGTCCGCTTCAACGAGGCTCACGCAAAGATCCTGGGCATCATGTGGGCCACTCTCAGCTGCTTGATGAGGCGTTTCAAGGTGCTGCTGCAGCTTGGCTTTGCAAAGGAAAACTGCCTGGACCAAAAGGCCAACATTATCAGAGCCTGCTGTGTACTTCACAACATTGCTAAGAAGTTTTCAGTGCCGTCACTACCAGTTGGGTCTGAACCTGTGTATCCAGGTAAACAGCACTCTGGGACTTTAGAAGTCAGCAGTGCAGCTCTAAATGCCAGGCAAGCACTCATCAACAGAGTGTTTTCTACTTCAAGTGGCAATGATGCACAAACTGAACTGAGAACAGAGAAGGAAGTGTAAGCAATGCGGACAAGAGACAAAGGCCAATTATGACTACTCATTCACCAACTACACTAGCACAAGTTTTCACAAAGGACATTTTCCAGACACCATCAAGTATTGTTTTGTAATTATTGTTAAATAAAAATATTTGTGACAAAACATTTCTTAATGCAAGACATTCATTGGTCATATGCAGTGTGAACCCTGACATGATGAGGAATACAATAATGATGATTTTTAATAATTCTACTATTCTTACATATTTTTTTATTTGTTCTGTTAGTAGTGTGAAGTGTGTTGTGTTTTTTGTTTTTTATTTGTTTTTTTTTTGTCTGGGAAAGCGGTTCATATTATGGTCGAGTTAATATTTTTACAGCATTTATTAAATAAATTGTTTAAAAAATTTTTCACATATAAGATTATGGTTTATTCATATTGTTCTGAAACTCCCTGAGTGCGGTGGCATTGGCATAGATCAGTTCGTTCTCGTAGATATTTTCATCATGCTTCTCATTCTGCAGGAGACTGTCCAGGATGCACTGATGTAGAAACACATACTGTGACTGCAAAAGCATAAAAAGCGGAAGCTTTAATGTTTAGAATAGTCTTGTCTCAAACACTTCCTTAAATCAAAAACAGTAATGTAATTTGAGTATCAAATTTACCTCTGTTTGTACCATGTGTGGTCGGTTTAGTCTCATCTTGTACACAAAGCCGTAAATGTCAACTGCCTTTTCTTTTTCCATCTGTTGCAGCAACGTGTCCAGCGCTATTATAGTACCTGTCCTCCCCACTCCAGCACTGTAAGTTACAAAAAAAAGCAAAAAAAAGTCAGAGTTGAGATTGCCTCTCTAGTTTCAAAGGACATTTATCACGCAAATGAATAAATTGATGATATGTGAACAATAATGCACACAGAAATAAAAGTCATGTTTGTTCCCTATCATAAACATCACAGCAGTCTGTTAATGTTTTGTTCCATAGAAACAAAATTATTGAATGCCAGGTTGAGTTTGAGACAGAGTAAGCCTTCATTATTACCCTTCCTGTATCTGTCATACTGTACCTGCAGTGGACGACTGTGGGTGGCCCTGCAGCTTCTGTCTGTATGTGTCGTCTAACCAGCTCCCTGAACTGGATCAGGACTTGTGTTCCCTGTGGGACTCCGTGGTCCGGCCAGGCCGTGAAGTGGAAATGCCTCACTGTCCGCTCCTCCGAGGTGCGCCTCTGCAACAACAACAGGAGGGGTGATGCAACGGTTTATTTTTGGTCTAACAGAGTTTGGAGGTCAATGTCCTATAAACCTTTGTGGGAAAAATTTTACATCGTTCTGTAATAGCAGAATACAGTCTTCTTTCTTAAATGTGCAATATGTAGCTTTTTGGTGGAGGGCCTGCCACCTGTTGGTTTCCATGGAGATATTATTGCTTTGCCTGCTTGACACCACACATTTAAACCTACTTGTTTCACTTTAAATTCCCTCAGTGTCCAGTCAGACTGCTTCTTCTCAGAAGTTGTGAAAACCTCCAGATATCCACATTGGCGAGGGTTGCTATCAGGCCAGTATTGTTCACATTTAATCTGGAGAGAATAAAATTATGGTTGAACCAGTTCTCAAAGTGTTTTTAGAGATCTTATCTCTTAAATCCTTCTCTCACCCGTCCTCCCTCAGTGCAATTGGTTACCATGACGATGCCGCTCACTTTCTGCTCCCAGATCATTCTCCAGAAGTCATTGACTGTGTGTGGCAGAGGACCTTGGGCTGCGATGAATTCTCTATCACTATTATAACCCTAGCGATCAAAAAGTCATATCATTATTCACCTGCAGGTTATGGTCCTATCTGCTGCTATACATTTGAATACATACGGGCATGTAGCTGGCATTTATGTAGTCATTTTGGGGAGAGGATGAAGTCAATTTTACACGGCTTCGGTCATCTAGATTGTGAGCAAAGTGATTCACACCCGTATCACGACTTGATGAAGATCAATGCTTTGTAGAGGTATTATTAATACTTACATGGCAGAACATTGATGAAACGATTTTTTGGTTTGTTTTCTGGCATTGTTGCTGCATTCTGGGTCTGCTCTGTGCCAACACTAGCAAGATCCTGAGAAATTACATGTGAAAATCAACAATAAATACTATCTAAAACAGGTAAGCATGTATTGAGTGTAATTCCAGTAGTAGATTTAGGCAGAGATTTGCACTTACAACAATACATTAATTCAACAGAGGAAATTTAGATCACCAATGGACAATAAGAGTCCTGCAAAGTCAGGCCAAAATAAATAAAAAGAATACAACAATGAAAATAAATATTACAAACCTCATAATCTAGGCTGAACCCTTTATTTTCATCTGCACTTAACTCCCTGAATTGATCAGGGAACTTTTCCAAAGGTATATACCTAAAACATTATCAACAACATTTGTTTAAAATAAAATATAAATTTTAAACAAAATGTTTTAACATACTTTGTTTTAACCAAAGTCTTGGCTTCACCATTGAGTGACTTCTTTTGATTCCTGGAAAGAAACTAAGATCATTACTGATACTGATTTAGTAAATTATTGATTGATTATAGCAGCCATTTCTGCCAACCTAATTATGTCAGGTCTTCTTAACATAACAAAGGCAACCACGCAGACCAGAACGACAAAAATAAATACACCAAAGAAAGCTCCTGCAATGACTCCTATAACCAAACCACATTATCAGTTGTACAGATATCTAGCCAATGGTTATACATAATACAAAAGTGTATGACAATGAAACTCACCCCTGGCATCAGTGTGACAGGTAAAAACAGAAGGGTGGCTTCTCTGTGGTCCAGATAGTGAAGATATTTTTACTGTGTATTTTCTGGCCGGTTGAAAATTTGCTATTTCAACATAATAGAGCTCCGTATTTTGTATCACTTTATGCACATTATTGGAGACATTAACTTCAACTGAATCCCAGACACCACTTGGTCTGTCCCATTCAATGTAGATTGAGTAACCAGCGTCCCAGTTCTTACACTTTGCAGTCAAGCTAGGGGGAACTAAAGAATATGTCATTAAATTACACAGTGTAACAAATAAACATATTGAAGGAATTCACAATGAAACATATTTTGTATTGTGCTTATTTTGAACAGTTTGTATTGTATTCATCATACTCCTGGGTTTCACATGAAATCAAGTTCTACTTAAAAGATGGTGGACAAGTATGTTTACTATAATATTAAGGATACAGCAAATGCCTAGTAGTCACTAATATAAATTATCAAATTGAACATGTGCCATGTCATCTAAAGGGACTACATTACATGTTAAATTCTTGGATACACCTTCTTTGCTACAGCAATAGCTAAACATTTATCTACCACAGACAAATCTTGTAAAATTGTAACTGGTAAAACAGAATGGTGAAGACAATAAAAAGAAGGAAGTGGCCTTGAATGTGAAATTGTGGGGTGAAATGAAATCACGTGAGTATTTCAAATCACTTGTTGCTGAGACCAGTTCTGTTTCCAGATGAGGTGGTGAATAGACAAACTGCAAGTGGCCAGTGAGTGTATGAATGTCTGTGTAGGAGGTAGCACTTACTGGTAGTGATCTTGTGTTTACACTGCTCTAGCTCTTCATACATCAGCTTCATGTTATAGTTTGCGCCCGGGTAAAGGCCAGTGAAATGTATTTCCTTATTGGAGTCAGATTTGTGATGCACTGAGTCATTGGAAGCAGTTGCATGTGTGAATGCACCCTCAACCCAGCCTCGGATTGACGTCTCTGTAACCTGCCAGTCAACTGTGGAACAGTCTATAACTACAAAGGAACAGCAAATGATTTAATGTAAATTCAACGTATTTCAATGATTTAGAGAAAGAATCAATGTACCTGTTACTGTCTCATTCTTAAATGGTGTACTTTGTAATGCATGGAATTCTGTTTGAATTGAATATGAATAGACAGTGCCAGCGTTCAGAGCTGTGAAGATAACTGAATTTCCATCTGTTATATTTTTTTTGTCGGTACTGCCATTAAAGTGTACAAGGTAGTTCCAGTCATATTTCTCTTTGCTCCAGTACAGAGTTATTGTATTCAAACCGCGTTCTACCTTTACTGAAGACACTTGAAGAGGAACTGAATAAAAGAGTAAGCATTAGATGTTTAGTGCATATAACAGTGACTAAAAACATGCATAGTTAAAGATACCTGTAGGTGCTTCAAATGAAATTCCACGGCTTGAGAGATTGGCAAATTCAGTATAAAGAATAAACTTGTATAAAGTGCCGCTTTTAAGATTCTCAATGGGTACTACAACCATACCTCCTGAGGATGCATTTACTGACTTTGTTTGTTTGTCTGTTTGTTCGATTGTTTCATACTCAAGTTTATAGTCCTGGATATCACCCACTTTGTCCCACTGTAGAGTTATAGTGCTGTTGGTTTGAGTTCTTGCTTTGAAGTCAGTTGGATTACGAGGCCCTAGAAAGCAAGCAAACAGGGAATCAAGACAGCATACAGTACATTACACATACAGATATGAGCACCCTTGACAAATATATGAAAGAAAGAAAATTGATTTTGTTCTTATTTTAAAATTGCCATGGTTTAAAAATAACATGCAGTCTTACATGTGGCGGCGCTGATGCTCACTCCATCGCCTGATATGTTTCGGAAAAAAGTAAAGAGAGTAAAGTTGTATCTTGTGGTGTTTTGGAGGCCTGTGACTGTGTATTGGGCTGTATTCCCTAAGTCCATTTCAGTGAAGTTCTTGTCTTCTTCATTAAACCTTAAAGTGTAATTGATTTTTTGGTTTTCATTATTCCACTGCAAAGTTATACTCGTCTCATTTTCTGAGGCTGCCTTAAAACCCTTTGCTTTAGAAGGAGCTAAAGAAAAAAAAAAAAGATCAATATTTTTTGTGTTTTAAGTTTTTAAGTAAAGGAAACTTACCAGTGCTTGCAGTCAGATTGGCCCCGGTACTCTGAATGCCTTCAAACACACTGTATAGAGTGAAATTGTATTCAGTGCCACTATTTACATTTGTCACTACATGTGTCACTTGATCTGTCCCTGCTTGCTCTTCAGTGAAGTTTGAAGTCTCGTGTTCTTCAAACTTCAAAATGTACAGAGGAATGCCTGACATCTTTGTCCACTGGAGAGTTATGCTGCTTTCATTTTGATTAACTGCTGTAAAATCTGCAACATTTTCAGGAGCTGGAATGGAGACAGTAATATGGCAATACTACTGACCACAACAGTGAAGGTTATGTGTATTTTGTGAAATGTTACCTGTGGTTGCATTAAATGAATATCCAGTGCTTTGAAGGGCCACCAGTTTAGAGTATAGAGTCATGTTATATGTCTTAGCAGGCATTAGGCCATCCACAGTATGTTCAATTTTATCGTCATCAGCCAATGAAATGTTTTCCAATTTCTTGGTCTCATTGATGGAATAAGACAAATAATACCCATCGCTTCCATTAATCTTATCAAATTGTATGGTTACAGTAGTTTCCGTTTGACCGACAACAGTGACATTTTTAACATTGCCAGGTTCTGCAAAGATACAAAATAGAATAATACTTTTTTGGCACAACAGTGACCATCACATTTTTAGGTGCTACAAAGATAAGAAGATCAGTCATACTTTTTAATTAAAGCAATTTCAGATTATAGTGAAGGTTATGTGTATTTTGTGAAATGTTACCTGTGGTTACATTAAATGAATATCCAGTGTGTTGGTTGGTCATGGTTACAGTATTTTCCGTTTGACCGACAACAGTGACATTTTTAACACTGCCAGGTTCTGCAAAAATACAAAATAGAAAAGTACTTTTTTAGACTTGAAAGATTTTTTTGTGTGTGTGTGATTTATAACCACTGTTTTAAATTCTCACTTGATGTGGCTGTGATCAACTGACTGGTCGCTATACCTGTCACATCCGCTGTTAGGCTCTAGTGACAAAAAAAACACAAGTTTTCACAATGGTTACGCTGTGAAAATAAATAATGTGGAAATCGTTGCTGTGAGCTTGAGAGCTCTAAAAAAAGGGTTAAACTATATCCAAACTGATGTAAAAGGACTTTTGACTTTTTCAGACCATTGCATTTGTAATGCAATGGTCCTTGCATTTCATTGTTTGTCAATCTGACCTGTAACTTGGCCTGGTGACGTCACCCGCTTGTCTCTATAGATAACTACATTACATGCCATTCTGTGAAACATTTGAGGCAATGCAATAACCTCTCTATAGAGACAAGCAGAAAAAGTCTCTATGCTGAGACTTTTTCTGCTGAGAAAATTGCTTTCAATTTATTATTGTACATTACTTGATTTTGTTACTTAAATACAATTTGTGATATGACATTAAGTCTTAAAACAGTTCAGCAAGCAAATCACAATAATTGAAAATGAGAATGTGAATTTATTTCTCAAAATTGTTCAGCCCTACATTAGAAAATTACCAAAGGCGAATGAGAATGAGTCATATATTACACACTTGTAAGAACTGAGAAACTCTGAAATAATAACATCTAAAAAGAACTTTAAAGTAGAAATGTCGCCTGTAAAGCTGCTTTCCAGTCTGAGTATTTCCTCATTTGTTTTCCTTTGGAGGAAGTTAAAAGAAGAGATAACTACAGCTGGGAATAAACGTGCTTCATATACTGCCACCATAAAAACTCCATAATGTTTTATTTAACGAATTGCCGAGCACTGACACAAGAGTACAACTTCTTACCATTTGATAATAATAATAAATTTGCCAACAAAAAATAATGTGAAGATAGGCCTCAAAAATCACTTACCCCAAGACACAGATAGAACATCAACTGCAAACTATAAGCATTGAATCTGAAAGTAAAAAAATCCATTGTCGTCTGTTAATCTGCAGGCATAGTTAGAGCTGGTTTAAAGATGGTGGCAGTGTCTTATAGAGGTGGTAGGCTGATCCCAATGTGTTGACTTTTAATTCTCAAGCATATCCTCCCTATGTAACCTCTGATCTCCTCTGCTATTAGGAAGCAACTAGTAAGTAAATAGCTGCTTCTCTTTTTTAGCCTTGTAACACAGACCTTTGCCCCGCCTGTCACTTCCTTATAACTGTTATAGTCTGTGGTCAACTAAAGCTATATCAATCAAAGTCATTTGCATACATAGGATTAGTGTAGGCATATGATGTTGAAAGCCTTGCTTTATGAACCATATACAAAATTATATCTATCTTGTTTATGTAACAGACCTACCAACAATATTTGCATTTTAAATCTTTGAATAGTGAGTCTATGTTTGCCCTGTTTTGTTCTTCTTTACAGAAGTAATAAAATATAAAATGGGGAAATATAAGGGAAAAGTGAACACTGATAATGAAACTGGACTTGGTGGCAGTCATTGCAGGGGCTCTGCCTTTTTGACCTGGTGATTCAGCAGAACATGAAGGCTAATGTAAAGAGCACTCAACTAAAACTGTATGCATCCCAAGTGTTTTCTTCTCATTTTCTCCATAATCATTATTTCAAACCTTATAGTACATATATATATAATATAAGCCAGTCCTCCAGCTAGTTACCAAGAACCTGGCTCAGATCTGCAGGGCCTCCAAACAAGTGCCACCCACACTGAAAGATGGGTTTAGTGCAGATCAACATATTGTATTGTTTTGTATGTTTAAATATTAATTTTGAAATTCAGTCAGATTTGATTAAGACTACCACCTTATTTATGTTGCTCTATTTATAAGTAATTACTTTACCCACAAAACAATTACAGAACAACAGTTGGCCTGTAGCTTGCAGTTTGCAGCAAAGTCACATTTGACAAATGGAGTCACCTACTGGTGTCGATGGGAAATACATAGTAGAGAATCTGGCAGTAAATGATAGCTGCAAAATGTTTTGATACCCTATCCACTCATAGCAGGGAATATTATATGATACTTTGAGCTGTTAGATAGCTTTGCCTGGGATCAAGAATACGCAATTAAAATACAGAGAGATGTCAAGTAAAGATAATAATAAACAGGCACATTTGGTTATGATGTCAAATGTAAACTAAACCATATTTATATCTTATTTAATTAAAGTAAAAGTCAAAATAGTCAATTCCTGGGCTAGAGTTTGATCCGGGGGCTCCACATTGGATGGACTGAATTGAACGTATTTTGTCTAGCTTGGCAAAATAATACTACATTTAAAAATAACAACAAGATTACCGATTTTACATGATGGTGTGCTGTAAAGGACGGATGGCGTGACCTCACTGCGGGAACAAATTTAATTTCAGAGCCACAGGATGGCGCACTACCACGTTTGAGTGACGCTGCGTCATCACACACCACAAAGAAGTCTTTAGCACAACAAACATCTGATGCTCGTGTTAGCTCGTGATGTTAGCATAGCAGCGCTAAACAAGGGGCGTCACTATTTGTGGTACAGTACAGATAAAAGCGTGCAAGACGGGGAGATAAAGACAGAACTTCAACGAGGACGTGGAGCACCGTCTCCTGTACAAATAAACCAGGTACGGACGGCATTATGATGCAACATGATCGCGGTGCACACAATGTTCCGCAATAGCTTTTGGTGTGTTTGCTAAGTTCCTCGTAATGGGTCGAATGGACAGCGTGTTCTTACCGGAGTTGCTCGGGCTAGTTTATCATCTAACAACATCTTTGCAAAGTTGCAGAGCTCAAACTTATATTAACTCACTGTGAAAAAGCTGTAAACCAAATGTTCATTACAATTATTAGGAATTTTCAACATAATGCGTAAAACATACTACTGTTATGTTTACAGTTGTTGTGTTGTTGATTGTTATTTTCTATATTTTCCAGAAATGCAGTCCGTGGTGAAGCAGAACTTTCATGTGGAGTCGGAGGCAGACGTCAATAAACTGATCAACCTGAAACTCACGGCATCCTACACGTATCTGGCTCTAGTAAGTCAGTTCAATCATTACCATCGTATTACAAATGTCTGACCATTATTATGACTAATTTATTTGTTTTTTATTCAAGGGGATGTATTTTGACAGGGATGATGTTGCGCTGCCAAAATTCTCCAGCTTTTTCCTTGAGCAGTCCGTAAAGGAAAGGGACCAAGCTGAGAAACTGCTGGAATATCAGAACATGAGAGGAGGACGCATTTTACTTCAGACCATAGCTGTAAGTCTACACATTAAAGGTCCTATATTATGCAAAACTGACTCTTGTGAGACATAGTAGAATGCTGTTATCTCATCAAAAACATACCTGGAGTTGTGCTTTGCTTCATTCGAATAGTAAGCCTTTATTTTTAGTCTGTCTACATCTCCAAAGATCAAAGTGCTGTGTTCCACCTTGTGATGTCATTAACTACGCGGTACCTTCCAAGTTAACCGCGCTACCTTTTTACCTTTTAGTTCAGTAGAGATTCCAGGGCTGAAATTATCCAAATGATAGTGAAGGTGTATAGAGTTTAAAAACATAGTTGAACACCTCCTGTATTAGTGTTTTCAGTTCAACTAAATTTGCAGGGTTTTTTGTGTAAAATATGTGTGAATGAAACAAAACACAATTCCAGCTATGTTTTTTGATAAGGAAACAACACTGTAATGTAGAAATCAGAAAATAGTGTAATATGGTCTTTTTTCCCCCCAAATCTTTGCTTAATTAAATTGTATGTTGTGTTTTAGAAACCAGCTAGAGAGGACTGGAGAGGTGGACTAGATGCAGTGTCCTTCTCTTTGGATTATCAGAAATCCCTCAACACCTGCATTCTGGACATCCACCGTCGAGCTGGCAACAATGGTGATCCTCATGTAAGTCTACCATGCATAATTTTTATATCCAAAGTATACATGAAATCCATAGTATTTATCATTTATATATTTTTCAGCTGTGTGATTTCCTGGAAGAACATTTTCTTCAAAACAGCCATGAAACCATCAAGAAGCTGGGTGACTACGTGGGCAGTCTGGGCCGTATCGCCACAAATGAAACTTCCGGTGCAATGGGAGAATACCTTTTTGATAAACACACTCTTTAAGGCAATGTAGCAACACAGTCTCCCATAGATCTCAAAAAGCTAATTAGAAATACCTCATTTTTACAGTAATAACAGCTGTGGTGCTAGAAGTTACTCATTTCAAAAGTTACAATATGCTTTCATTGCCGCTAGATTGAAATTAGAGTGATGTATCATGTTAACATTCCGTTATGTTGGAAAATTGCAAATCATCTTTATTCAAACACAAAAGCTGATTTGGATAATTTGGGATAAAATAAAACTTTAACTAAGATAACCCTTTGTATCTATTTTTTTATGATATATAGGTCCAAGATATGCTGAGCTTTCATAAACCCACTTTCTGTTCTCCTATAGATGCTGTAAAGATTATAGTCGTACATTGCTTACTCATTGTTTGGTGGAAGCTTAATCTTTAACTATAGGTTCCCAGACAGACAGAGGTTTTTTAAGGGACATGCTACTTGGTAAATTGTAGGTTTCAGCAAATCCCTGGTCACCTGCTGTCTGTCAATAGAATCATAGTTCAATGCTGAGCTACTGAAACAACATGCTAAACTGTATGATACAACCTTGGAAAAACAGGATAATGACACAGCAAATTTAGTGAGTTTAATTGAGTATTTGCACCAAGCTTTAACCAACTAAATAGCTTATTGTATTCATTGATGGAGTCTATTCCCATGGCTGTGCTCTATACAAAACAATATATAAATTTCAAATGACTATCACCTAATATCTTTTGATGTAGCTGCATGAGCACGTGTTCGCCCGGCTGAGGATTACAATTCACAAGACTCCACTGTATGTGGCTTCTACAGTGAAATGGTAAGCCGTGCATCAAGGAGAGACATCTCACATTGGTAGTCAGTAGATGGACGATGGACTGCCTGGGCTGCTATGACGAGGGGATTAACCAGGGGGCCGGGTGCACGAAATCCCCTATGAACATAACCACAGCTGCCATGCCTTATCAATCTAATGAACATCACTTTGACATCATATAATGGCTTTCTGACATTAGAAGAATATTTATTTGTGATATAAATGTAAGAAAGTACTTGCTGTTTATCAGTGAGAGTTGGAAGCAACAGATGTGATAACAGTATTATTATCGTGAGGAGGAGGGGTGTGGGGATTAAACCACAACACAGCACTCCAATGCTTCGGATTTGATAGTAAGGGTTCCAGGGTGATCCAGTGAGTTCGAGCTCATCCCGTCAACCATGGGACTGTGAAGGCTCAGAGTATTCGAAAGAAGAAACCCGAAATATTTCAAGATTTTTGAGATGAAGCTACTGGATAGAGGACAATACAGACCAACAGGTATGATTAACAAGTCAAATTAGAAGAATTGTTATGTCACAGTATTTGGTGCATTAAAGTAAGCTTTGTTTTCATTGATGGGCACTTTCACTGTGGCCAATAATACTATAAATGTATAACAGGTGTTCCCAGGCAATAGGTTACATACTTACTCACAATAAAAGCCTCATGGTTGAAATTAATTCAATTTAACATATTATTAAAAATCAACTAATTGATTCACAAAGCTCAAAATGTTACACTTTGATTATATTTAATGAATGCTGTCATTTGAATCATTGGAATGTTGCAGAAACACAGCAAACTCAAAATTACATTGTTATATAACTTCTAATGCATTTTTTCTGTTGTTGTTGACAAGCACCATTTCTGAATTTTGAAAGATAAAAAAAAAAACTGTATCATTGTTTATGCATTTTAGTAAAATCTAGTGATGTGGATATGCTGTGGTAAAAATGGAGGGGTATGTGTACTTGTCAGGCCGAGATGACAGACAGAGTAACAGAGGGATTAGGGTCAGCCATGTTGAGCATCTGGCTTAGAGCTGTTCTCCTTTGCTGCATGGACATGGGATTACACTACGCATACAGACCTGTAATATCTAATAATTCCACACATAACTTTATCATTTCATTGTTTTGACAGTGAACATGAGACTGATGAGTGCTGGGGTTCGGGTCAGGCGGGCTGTGGAGACATCTGAGCCTGAATCTGAGGAAACAACTGAGACAGTCCACCATGAGCACCACCCAGAGCACCACATGGAGCACCACCCAGAACACCACGAAGGGCATGAGCACAGCCATCCAGAGCATCACCATCCCGGCCACGGACATGACTATACACACATGAAGAACAAGTTTATGAATGAAATTACCCATTTGCCGAGTAAGAGAACAAAATCAAAACACATTTTTCTCTCAAATAGAGTTTTTACTTATTAACTAGCTTCCTGCTTAATATAACATTTTGAGGACATTTTTCCATTCAAAAGATAAAATATTTTGTTAATCACTATGGCAACTGTCGTAATTTCTCATCATCCTGAAACCCATGGATTGGTGGTTTTCAGATTCTAGAATGTGATGATGTCATAATCTGAGATGGGGGGGGGGGGAGCAAAAGCCAGTTTTCATATTGATTACACTGTACTTTGCCATGAAATATCCAAAAGGTAAATGCACAGATTTTGAGCCTGATCATTTCTATTATTCACTAGACCCAAGAACTCACTGTATTACCACAAAATCTACATTTTATCAATATTAATGTTAGCTGCCCCCATCTGTATTAAATATTATTGGTCTATAGTATATTGTGATGTCATCTGAAACACAGCAATAGGCCAATATTTTTTTCCTTTGCCAAGTTGCAGGACTTCAATACCCATTACATAATATTTTGGTCAACTCCAGGTATAATAAGACTGATCTTATAATGGCAGGCCTGAAGGGGGGAGTAGTTAGACCAGTCTGCTCTCGCTGGACCACTGTCATTATCTGATCTTACAAGTGGGTTTTGTCAACTCATGCAAGCTCAGCCAACTGCCAGTTGACTCCAGAAGTCAGCTGACCTGTTTCACTATCATTTTAGAACAAATTCAGTCATTAGTAAAACAGCAGTTTGGTAAATAAACAAATACATTTTCCACAAAGTTCCACTTTTTGAATTTAAATATTCTTTGTGATTAATTCATTAATACGCATACAAGAAAGTTCATCAGGGCAATAGCAAGATACAAGAACTTGCCAACTGTACTTTTATGCATGTTTAGGTATGTTACTTTTAATTGTTTTCAATATTTTTTAGTTCCCATGTGGGCTGTGGGGGCCATTGTGGTGGTGGTGCTGTTGCTGGTTGCTGCCTGCCTCTTCTGTATTTTTAAAAAATGTTTTGGGAAGAAGAAAAAGCCAAAGAAAGCAAGAGAGAGGAAAGCGGGACGTCGCAGAAAGGCTAAAGAAGGTGAAGAGGAGGGGAAAGAGAATAAGGTATGCCCTAGTTTTGTCATTGTGGTGTTTTGAAAGTCAGGCATTTATTAAAATATGTAAATTAAATACATATTTTTGCAGGAGGGAGAAGTGAAAAAAGGGGAAGAGGAAGATAAAGAGCATGAAAAATTGGGAAAATTGGAGTATTCTTTGGACTACAACTTCACAGACGCACAGGTACGTTCTAACTAAGATGTAGCCCCAAAATATTATAAGAACTTTAATAGTAAAAGAAAAATTCAATTCTGTCAACTGGACAAAAAGTTTAGTTTTTTTTGTCTATTTTTTATTTTTTTTTGTCCAGCTGACAGAACTGAATTTTTCTTTTACTATGGATCATACCTGGGCAATTGAGGGATTAAGAACTTTAAGGTAGCTATTTGTCTTTTCAGCTCATTGTGGGAATACTTCAAGCTCAAGATCTTGCCGCTATGGACATGGGGGGAACGTCAGACCCCTATGTCAAAGTCTTTTTATTACCAGATAAAAAGAAGAAGTATGAGACCAAAGTTCAACGCAAAAATCTGTGTCCGGTCTTCAATGAAACCTTTATTTTTAAGGTATTTATAAGATCTCAGTGATTATTTAACTTTTAAAGTTTTTTTTAAATTGTTTATTCTTATATTTTATATGTGTGTTTCCTCCACTCATTTCTTTAGATTCCTTATGCAGAGCTCGGCGGCAAGACCTTGGTGTTGCAGGTTTATGACTTTGATAGGTTTTCTAAGCATGACATGATCGGTGAGATAAAGATCCCCATGAACAGTGTTGATCTGGGCCAGCCAATGCAAATGTGGAGAGACTTAGAAAGTGGAGAAAAGGAAGAGGTGGGTCTATGACAGTCAGAGGATATTATCTATGCTGATTGCTGAACCAAATATATAGGATTAAAATGATGTATTTTTTTTCTGTTGCAGCAAGAAAAGCTTGGTGATATTTGTATTTCTTTACGGTATGTGCCCACGGCTGGGAAGCTCACTGTAAATATTATGGAGGCTAAAAATCTAAAGAAAATGGATGTCGGTGGATTATCAGGTAAAACTGAAAATAGTTCTTTTGGAGAGCAAATTATTCAATCTACTGTAGATTTATTGTGACTGTGTTTGTCCCTAAGATCCTTATGTGAAGATTGTTCTGCAGCAAAATGGAAAACGAATCAAGAAAAAGAAAACAACTGTGAAGAAAAACACACTCAACCCTTATTTCAATGAGAGTTTCAGTTTTGAAATCCCATTTGAGCAGATTCAGGCAAGTTACATCAACAACAAATGACCAGTGATTATGACACTTAAAACATGGTTGTGGACAAGTGTTAAATACATGTTTTTGCTTCCAGAAAGTGCAAGTGGTCATTATGGTGTTTGACTATGATAAACTGGGAAGCAATGACCCGATTGGTGGGACCTTCATGGGGTATGGAGCCACTGGAGTCGGCCTGCGTCACTGGTCTGATATGTTGGCCAATCCTAGACGTCCTGTGGCCCAATGGCACACCCTTATGCCAGAGGAGGAGGTGGAGGCCGCACTCAAGGCTAAGCCCCGCTAGAATCGTGTTCTTTTCACATATGACCATTCACTGGTTTATGCGTGCAGTTTTCTTTGTGTTCACATTTTATTCATTTAAATTAATGTTTTGTGTTGTACAGAAGGTTTTGATATTTTTGTTTGTATTTCACCATAATTCCCTGTGTGTTTGTATGTATGGCAAACTAATTGGGTCTGCTGACAAAAGTATGTTTCATGTTAATTTGTCATGTTTTTTTTTCCCCCTAAGGTATAACTTCTTATTGTTGTAAATGTATAATGACACATCTCCAAATAAACCTACCATAGAGTCCAAGCAAGCCAGTAATGCATTACATAAGGTTGCCTTCCATACAGCATTCAGCATTGTAGCTACCACATAATTATACTGTGCATAAAATAACAGCCAATATGCTGTGCTTGTCTGCCTTAAAGATAAATAAATGTTTTGATTTTTTTTTACCAGTAGATGGCAGATGTTAACTAACTAAAAAAAAAAAAAAACTTTTCCCCCTTCCCTCCCATCATCTGGTCTTTGTTCAGGGTCACCTCTGGTCTTCTTCTGTTAGGCCAACGCTGGCACATTAACAGACTGCAGTAACAGCAACGTTGACAGCATCTATAGTGGTGTTACACGAGAATATAACTTGGCCGGGTGGGCCAGTCTAATTACGGATGGTAGCTTTAGGTACCTTAATAAGAGCATTGTGAATGAGAGGCGACGTTGTCCATCTATTTATTTAGTAAATAAATATCAAGAATCAAGAATGTAATCAATAAATAAACCTCTCAAATCTCAAAAGGACCAGAAGATGGCGCTTTCTCCCAGCATTTAGTGGAGGAAACGTTACCCATAGCAACCGAGTCAAACTTTGCCTGTGGGGTTTGGGCTTACTGACTGCTTGGTTTTGAGGTGAGTGTCAAAAATATCTCTCAATTCTTCTGGAGAAATGCATACTGTTTTTGATGAGTCTGTAAAGTTGGCCTCATCTTCCAGAAATATTTCAAAGTCAAACGAATATGCTTAGCCAGGCTACATTCAAGCTAGTTGGCGTTGATCTGACTAACGCCAACTAGCTTGCATTCCAATTAATTAAAATTGCCAAACTACTCCAACTTTACACACACACACACACACACACACACACACACACACACACACACACACACACACACACACATCCGCGTATATATCTTATTCACTCACACACACACACACACACACACACACACATACACACATACGAGTCTATATTTTAATCTTGCATCTTGTGAAAGTTTTTGAAGAATGAGTGCGGGGCGAGCTTCTGAAGGGGCAGGCTGTATTTCATTGTGGGGGTTCAGTCCGTCCCGTAACCTGCTGACCACAGGTAAGAAAGCCCATGCACTTAAACTTTCTTACAAAATTGTATTTACTTTTATTTATAATTATAACTATAA